>JAYKQN010000024.1:5277500-5400000 GCA_036785175.1 Eupleurogrammus muticus
CACACACACACACACACACACACACACACACACTTCCCCCCCCTCCGTGTAACACCCAGCTCTGTTTTATTTATGGAGGTCTTGTTTTTAATTTCACCCCCAAGTCCCGGGCTTTGCGTGAGCCCGTGACTTTCATACCTCGACTGGTATTGAACGGGCCTCGGTTTGTCTTTGCCTATGAATGCTAATACCTGACCCCCCCCCCGGGGCACATTAAACACACAGAGAAATGCAAAGGCAAACACACAAGACCGACGAAGATGATAAAAATGAGGGCGACAACCTAAAAAAAAAAAAAAAAAGAGGACGCCTCCCCCTCAATAAACATGCAAATGAGTCGCTTAATGGCCTGAATATTAATGCCTGTGGTAATGAGTAATTAATGTACATGTCACCCAGTCAAACTATTGTGATTACAGTACAAGTGGAGCTGCTCTGTCTGGGATGTGAGGCCCCCAGCAAGGAGGGCTTGGAGGGACTTTTCCTCCACATGGGGGGGGGGGACATGTCCATGCTGCTTATATCTTTCACAGCTCATTGACCCTCTGATATAAGACTTTTTTTTTTTTTTTATTTACACCTCCAGAGGTGGTTGAAGCGAGAGATACCCGAGCAAAACGAGCAAACTCTGTTGTAATACCACCACCCCCCCCCCCTCTTAAAAGCAGCCGTGCCCCCCCCCCTCCTCGTGCTCCTATCAGGCTCCACACCACAGTGGTGTTGCTTCATGAAAACAAGACCTGGTCCCTGTGTGTCCGTCCAGCGCCGCCTTAACTCCGCGACCCCTGCACGCTTTGATGTTGACCTCCCGCCACCCCCCCGCCACCCCCCTATCCCTAACTCTGTCTCTCCTCCCCTCTTGTTCCCTTTCTTTCGCAGCGGATGCCTTGGATCGGCGTAATGAGGCTTGTGCGTGTCCCCCCCCACCTCCTCTTCCTGCCTCTCTCTCTCTCTCACTCCATCCCTCCGCTCTGTTCTCTCCTTCCTCTGGCATCTCGTGTGTAATGCGGCTCTGGAGGGGAGAGCACGGAGGCAGGGACATGCGGTGCTGTGTCTTGGCAGGAGACAAGGAGAGAGAGAAGAAGAGGGAGGGTGTGTGGGGGGGGGGGTCTTGCTTTTTTTCCTGATGACTGCCAAGAGGCCCACATCTGTCTCTGATCAACGAGTATACAGGCAGCCAGTGGAACAACACACACACACACACACATACACACACACACACACATGGGGATGGAGGGGTGGCTGTCCTAGTTTAAAACAAGTAGCCCAAACAAGATGAAAGAGAGCATAGGAAGCGGGGAGCT
Organism: Eupleurogrammus muticus; assembly: GCA_036785175.1. Lineage (NCBI taxonomy): Eukaryota > Metazoa > Chordata > Actinopteri > Scombriformes > Trichiuridae > Eupleurogrammus > Eupleurogrammus muticus. The sequence goes on from JAYKQN010000024.1 coordinate 5,278,805, forward strand.
GGTTTTGTGTTCGAGGCAGGGCCAGCGGGGCGGTGTTGTAGAGGCTCAACTGTCATCATGGGATCAGTAGCAGCTCTGCAAGCACCACAGCCACACAAGGACCACTAGCATAGGTAGTCAAAGCCAACAGGGATGAGGATGAGGGGAGCCATGTGTCAGCCACCGGTGGCGCCCCCTCTCCCCCCCCCCCACCAGCAGCAGCAACACTTCCAAACCTGCACATTACCGCTGACATAACGAGGTGGAGACGAGTGGAGCACTTTATTATCTGATCAGGCTTCCTGCCATTAATTATAGCCTTCTCAATTCAATTTATATATATATATATGTATTCTAGTAAATAAGGCGTATTATCAGTTTCTATAATCCCACAACCTCCACGCACCCGCCGCTTTATTGTCACGTTGGTGGCGGAGCGCGCGCGCGCACGGTGCCGCTGCGCCGCCTGGAGCCGCCAGCAGCCGCCTGCTCCAGAACACGCGCACACCAAGCCCTAATGAAGGGGACTCGATGGGGATAATGGTTATAATATGATGATGATCACAGCCCGATTAGTCCGATCTGACAGCGACGGCGGAGCTTTTTACGCACGGATTCTTATTGGACACGTTTTGTTTTAGATACAAATATAAATATAAAATAGCAGGTTATGGCACAGCCTACGCCTAAAAGCGGTTTTCATCATCTCAATCAGGCGCGGGTTTGTTTATTTCCCTTGATGAATAATTAACTCAGAAGGAAAAACAACAGGCAAGTCGGGGTAAACAATGCGCTTGGATTCCCTAAAAGCTTCACGCATATAATCAGCTCATTCCCAGTCCGGGGAGCTGAGGGGAGGCTCGGGATCACTGTTTCCAGTCTGATAAATATTTCAGGGAAGCGTCCAAGTTCTTTAGTTTTTAGCTTTTTTTTTTAAATGTGTAACAACTGGTTTGGCACGAGCTTAAAAACGCAGCCGCTGTTTTCCATTATCAACGGGTTCCATATACATTACAGCGGGTCTGATTATGAGGAGTAAATATCCAGGAGACACATGGATCTGGTTATGTCACACATGATTTGTGCGGGTATTGAAATCATTTGGAACACGTGACGGGGAAAAGCGAAATAAATATGTCCGATTAGGATGTTTCCGTTTTTTTTTTTTTGGTGAGAGATGAGTGTGTTCCCCCCCCCCAAAAAAAAGAGAGAAAGTAAAAGCAAAACTCACCTTCTTCTCCTGTGACTCCCAACGCCAGATGACACATTGCCATTAAAAATCCAAGCATCGACGACACCAAATCCATCTTGGACGGATTGCGTAAAACTCGCGTGGAGCTTGAAGTTTCTGACGTTTCCACCTCGTTGAATAGAACAAATCGGATGTTCCTTCCAAAATAAATGAATACAATTAAAATGATTTAAAAAAAACTAAATCCACACCCCGCGGCAGTTGGAACTAAAACAGTTCAATAATCCCACAGCGGTGGAGGAAACTGTGCCAACTACATGTCAGAGTGGATTCGTGTGGATGTGCGCAGTCCTTTTCCCCTCAGAAGTGCCCATTCAGCGGAGGGTTTGGCACTAAACCTGAACTAGAAAGACTAGAAAGAAGAAAAACACACAGTCCAACAAGCGGATAAACTCCCTGACGCAGCGGAGCGCGCTCTGAGCCCCGCACGCTGCGGTGTCTGCCCGCGGCGCGGCTCTCCTTGTGAAGAAGAAGAAGAAGAAGAAGGAAAAAAGAAACAAAAAGGAGAAGTCCAGCAGCAACAAGCTCTCAACGCGTCGCCTCGGAACCCGCACGTGAAGAACCGCGTCGCGCTCGCCGCGTCGCAGACGCACCGCTCATGTCTCCCGCTGCTGCGGCACTGCGCCTTCTCTGTGCCTCTGTGTGTGTGTGTGTGTGTGTGTCTGGTAGCGGCTCCGCAGCCTGAGCTCTGCTCACACACCAGCGTGTGCCTAAGTGTACGCGTCTGGGAGGTGTGTGTGTGTGTGAGAGAGAGGGAGAGAGAGTGTGTGTGTGCGCTGTTGAGCTGAGCAGCTATCACGTTACAGTCACGGCGCCTCAGCTCCGCCCCCTCCCTCCCTCTCTCACTCTCCCTCTCTCTCTCTCTCTCTGTGTCTCACACACACACACACACACACACTCCCCCTCCCTCACACACATAAGCTATGAACTGCCCACAGATAAGACATATTGTGATGGTAAAACCAGAACTTCTAGAGCTGTTTTCACAGAAACGCAGAGGAAGGATGGGGAAGAGAAAGGAGGGAGTAGGAGAAGTGCACAGCAGCAGCAGCAGCCGCCTTTTCCACCACAAAACACACATCAACCGCCGGCGTCAGAGGGGAGAAGCCCACCTCGGCCCTGCCCCGAACCTCCCAGCCTGCAATCAGCAGAACTAAACACAGAGCGCGCGGCTCGCATAATGACACAGTGGCGGAGCCCAAAATAATCTGCTGAGAAAAGGGCCTGGGCGGCAGCAGCAGTGGCAGCAGCAGCGGCAGCAGCAGCAGCAGCAGCAGCAGCAATGTACCGTGAGGCCTGGCCCGGGCCCGGCTGTGTAATAAGGTACAGTATGTAGCCTCGCCAGGGGCTTTATTTGGAACAGCTAGGTGCATTCCTAAAGGTCAGGACACGTGGATGTGCAGCACAACAGTCCTGAAACTGTCCAATAACCACATAAAGGGATGTTGTTTTTTTTGCATTCCGGTAATCACAGACAAAGTGTGTGATTACACTCGCACGTTCTGATGACGGCGATCACAAGTTATGGCTGTACTCTTGATACTTGTAGTTTCATTTGCAGCTTCACCGCTAGATTTAAGAATACTGCATGTCGTACAAGTAGATCCACATTTCATATAATCCACGTAGATCCGCCTGTGTTTTTGAATCACTACTGTGTCCATGCAGGTGGTTAAAGAAATACTAGATTAATGTAGCTGGGGTTTTAGAATGTTACGCAAAAGTAGAACCTAAAGTAACCCTCACACAACTATAAGGGGAACGTCATGATAAAATAGATTTTACCTTTTCGATTATCACTCATATACCTTCTTTAAATAAAGCAGTAACTTGAAACATTCAACTATCTATCTTAGTACTTGTTATGTAGCCAGAACTTTCCAACTATGAGGAAATATAAGAATAAAAAAAAAGATGTAGTAAAATGTAAAATTCCAGAATCCAAAGGCACCAAACACCTTCCCAGAACCACGTGTTGCTCCTCAGGGCGGCGTCCGCCCCCCCCCCCCCCTACCCGACGCCCTTGACAGAAGGTCGTATGACGAGCGTGTGTCACTGTCTGTCACCTCAGTCAACCGTCACCCCCCCCCTCTCCGACCCCCCCGGGTCCACTAGATGCCATCAATTTACGGTTTCCTTGCGGCCTGTCACTCATTTCTTAAGCCCACCTCTCGCGGCTCTGCTGATTGGCTGATCCGGCCCTCGGGGCTCGGGAGGTCCGGCACAAACTGGTTTTTACAGTGTGTCATATCTTCTGGATTTTTTTTTTTTTTTAGTTTTTTTGGCGTTTTTTTGCCGCTCGCTGGTGTTGACCGTAGAATTAAATCCACTGAGGAGCAGCGTGACCCGTCCACAGACACAGACACAGGAGATAAGAGGGTAAACACAGCCTGTATGAAACCTTCACCCCCCCTCCTCCTCCTGTCCCTCACCCCCTCCCCGTCCCCAGGGGTCATTTGATACTCCTCTCTCCCATTTGTCAACATCTCTGCCCCCACCGTCAGCTTTCAACCCCCCCCCCTAAAAAATATTGGGTCAATGCGTGGCTAATGGAGGCACAGAGCTGGTGTTGGAGGTGGAATGTGTTTGCATTTATCCCACAGGGGAATATAGAAAGTGTGTTGGGGTGGGGGTGGGGGCGACTTCCACACGTCACCTGCCCGACTCTCCGTGAAACACGAGTTCCTGTAAGGTGACGCAGCCCCCCCCCACTGCCGCTACTTCTATTTATACAGCGGGAGGAAGCGGAGCAGCGTTTTATTGCAGCGTAATGAGTGAGAAATGCTGCCAACGGCTAAAACCAGAACTCCTCCTGCCAGCACGTGGCGCGGCCGCCAGCCCAAAAAAAGCCACCGGGAGGGGTGGGGGGGTATGGGGGGGCGGGGGGCAATGCATGTCTCAGCGACGGAGGGTGTTTAAGTGCCACAGCAGTGAAATCAAACCCTGTAACCTGCAGCAGCTGTGCGCCGAGCCCCCGTTTTCTTCTTTAATGCGTTTCCCTCCAGGTCCGGACGCCTGGAGCCCCCCCACCCCCACCCCCCAACCCCCCCGCAGGCCCTCTGCCCCCCCGGAATACACTCGACAAATTGCCGCCGTATAGTCTCACCTCAGCACACCTGCGCTGTGCTCACTCATGGGCAGCAGAGGGGGGGAACACAACAGGGCCTTTCTCCCCCCCCACCTCTCGTGTGTGTGTGTGTGTGTGTGTGTGTGTGTGTGTGTGTGTGTGTGAGGCAGATACCAACCGCTGCCATGCAGCTGCTCTTATCACAACCTGCCCCGGAGACTGACAGCATGACTGATAACTCTCCCTCTTCTTTCTCTCCCCCCGTCTGTCACACACACACACACACACACACACAAAACCACACACCTCTCTACCTCTTTCACTCTCTCAACACCCCCCCATCTCCTCCTCCCCCCCCAGCAGTGTGCCAGGCGGCCGGTTCGAGGAGGAAGCTGTGAGAGCCTGGTCTTTGTGTGGGGATGACTGATCCCGGGTCGAGGCCTTCCAGCTTTCTTCTCTTTCTCACTGACGGACCTCAGATCTGACGGCGTGGGAGATAAGCTGGAGATAGCCTCGACTTGACCCTGTCAGCATCTCCAGAGTGTGTGTGTGTGTGTGTGTGTGTGTGTGTGTGTGTGTGTGTGTGTGTGTGACTGAGTTTGGGAGGGGCTACAGCCATTGTAAGCATATGAAGGATGAAGGGGTCAAAGAGGAGTTTTGCGATCCTCTTTGGTATTCATCAGAGCGACGCCTTGGCTAGCAGTATCACAGCTTCCCAACTATTTTAATGGCAAAAACACACACACACACACACACACCAATGCACGAGTTGGAAGCTCTTTCAAAGCCGCTAGCAGGCCTGAATTAAAATGATGTATCTGCTGCATCTTTAATCTTCAAAAAGTTCTGTTTGTTTGTTTTTTTTTGCAAAGAATTTTATCTTCATGATGTTTTTTTTTTAAACTGCGGCAGTGACCAAATTTCCCCGGGGGATCATTAAAGTTTCATCTGATCTTTATCTTTTAAAGCACACACACACACAACACATCAATACCTCCAGTGAGAATGAGCTGCTTTCGTTTTGCACCAGGAGGCACACACACACACACACACACACACACACCAACAACATCTTCCATTTCCATTCTAAAAAAACTGGCTGCCGCCGTTTAAATTCCTGGTGGGGGCCACCCAGGCTACGGGACATGCCCTGGCCAGAGAAATAATTACACACACACTTAAACGTACTGTACCGCGTGTGTTAATCTGGCTGCTTGCAGCGGTGGAAACATCTGGCGTCTGTCTGCTGTCTCCTCTACTGTATGTGCTACCTCCAATACCAGAAACAGCTCATCACCAGAACGTTCAGCTGCAGTAAAAAACCTCAGTAATTCCTTGCAGGAATGCAAAATTTAAGGAGACACATAAAGACCAAATTTTTACGATCCAGCTCCGGATTGGATTTATTTGCTGCAAACTGTAATCTCTAATACATCTAATCCCACACCGTGTGTTGGGGGGGCAGAGGATCATGTGTAGTACATGTCTGCTCCTAATGGGGGCAGGCAACCGCATGCAGCCGCTGAGGATGCGGCTTCTGGAACATGGAGTGGAAACAAACGATTCGGCCACTTCTGTGACACCCATCAACACGGATCCGATTCGCTTAAACGTAGCGGGTGGGGAAAGTGGGGAAAAAAGGCAGGACTTTATGAATCATTCAGCAAATAAATCACAGCAGTTGCCAAATGACCTATTTTGATGGTAATTTATTAAGTCCAGCTTTCACATGCAAGATGGCCGCGAAGCTGTCAGTAAAAAAAAAAAGAAAAAAGAAAAAAAGGAGAAAATGTTGTTTGCCCACTTTAATTGCGAGATGCCGCCTCTATTCCCCGGCCGCCTCTTGTTTATGATACAGCATCATTATCCCGCGGACATGAGGCGACGCCGCGTCCACCAGGAGCCGCATTACTCCCGCCGCTGCCCGCTTTCATCTCCTTCCGCCGCCTTTTATAGTCACATCAAAGTGACCTTCGGCACCCTGTTCCCTCCAAAAAAGCTGCAGACCAGCGAGAAGGAGGAGGAGGAGGAAGGGGGGGGGTTATCACTCAGAAATCAGAGGACTTCAGCGTGCACTTCTGCATGTAAATCTGCAGGTTCCAAACGCCACTCCATCACGCCGCATTACCAGGCGATAATAAAGCAAGAAAAACAGACAAGAGGCCATTCTCCACGCCTTGTTTACTCGGCGCGGCCTTTATCGCTCGGCCTCTGAAGGAAACATCAGCGACTTGACAAAGCGGGGGGAGAAAACACTGGAGGACAAGTGCATGCTAATGAGAGACAGAGAGAGAGGTTTGCTCTTTTTTTTTTGTTCGAGAGAGGAGATAAAAGTGCAGCACGGTTAGGAGCTGGAGTCGTCTGCTGCTACCACAAAGACAAAAAAGTAGAACGCAGAGAACCTTTATTCTATAAAGTCAGGCGCTTTAACATTATGCATGTGCTGCAACTGTGACTGAAGACGCATTGTAATATTACATCATGAAAAGGCCTTTTCTTTCACATAAATAAGTGAGATGCATGACTATACTGATTTTTTATGCTCATTACGAGCTGTTTTATTCATCCACGCCTTTGCCTAGTCGACAGCAACGCGTGGGGACGCGCAGGGGGACGAGTCGCACTCCATGAAGTGAGGATTTTTAAAAAAACATTTTGGGATTCCAAAGTGGAGCCGCGCCAATGGAGTCAGTCAATTAAAAGACGGGAGGATGGAGCGGAGGAGACGAGCAGACAGATGGGGAGAGAGAGAGAGGAGGAGGAGATTTGTCGTGCGTCCGCTGGAGGGAGAGGAAGAGGAGGCGAAAGAAAAAAAAAAGGCCTATTTAGAGAAACAGGAAAGAGACAGAGCGAGGGCACTTAGGATGAGATGACTGACAATTTAAAATAAAAAAAATAAAAAAAGAAAGCAAGCAAGCGAGGATCTTTGAGACACAGAGACCTTAATGTGGTTTTACCCCCGGCGCAGTCACATTACCATGGTAATCTTATCAAAATCATGTGTGCGTGTTGGAGCCTAAGCACTTGGCCCCATTAGCAAAACCTAATTGACTTACAGCCTTTTGACCACAAAGGTAACATCTGTGTCAGCCATGTAAGTGAATGGCCCGTGTCACCTCGCACACACACACACACACACACACACACACACACACACACACACACACACACAAGTTTAAATGGTATTTGCTTCATGGTCGACACTGATTGACCTTGACATGCACCAGTAGATGCAACATGGAGCATATCTTTGTCTCCTTGAGACAACATGTGGCAGCACATAGGGACAAAGGAGACACACACTTTGCTGCTTAGCTCATTCACACACACGTTCATTACAGCAGCTAAAAAAAACAACTGTCTCACAGCGTCAGATACGATTTTATGTCTTAGATTGCTATACCGCTCTTTAGCAGTGCATCCATATCCTACACACACACACACACACACACACACACGCACACACTCTCCCGCTGTCAACCTGACATGTTTAGTACCTTTGGAATTTCAAAGTCAGAAATAAGTGCAAGCGCATCAAAATATTATGCAGGTGCACTGGCAATAATGCAAAAGAGGCGTCATGGCGGCCATGTTGAATTAATGCACCTCAGCAACAGGGTTCTGGGGATGTTTTTAGAGAACGCTCAGTCGACACCTAGTAGATGCATCACTTAAAACTACCAATGTAACAGTATGGTAACAGTATGGTAACAGTAAAAGTAGCAGTTTGGTCTGTGTTATGTTATATTATCCTTAGTTTGTTAATATGCAGCGTCAGAGCTTTGCAGCACGTTACTGTTATAACTGGAGGTGGAGCTGGTTAAACTGCTTTATACACAGTTAGTTTAGTCCACTGGTTCCAACATGGGGGGTCGGGCCCTGAGCGGGGAGGGTAAGCAGATAAATCTCAGGGGTCAGGTTAGGTCAGGATGGGTTTTATCGTCCCTGAGGGGGAGATTTGTCTTGGGCTCAGTTGCTTCACATAAAATATTACAATAGCAGCGTGCAACATGGGAAACGTTCGGTGCTTTACACATAGAAACAACAAAAACAAAACATGAGACACGTTTCACTATGTGTTTGACATCGATAACATGGCTGCTTATTAATCAAAGAGCTAAATGTTAAAGCGCTGGTGTGTTTATTGGGTGTTGCTCTATTGCACTGGAATTTAAAAGGGTCGAAAAGGTCATGAGATTAATGGGAGAGGAGGAAAAAACACAAGTTCTGATACACAATCATGTTTTTCCCCCACTTTTTTGGATTTGGAAACTAACTATTAACTATTGCTTGTGTTTTAAAAGCCTCTCACATTATCCATCCTATCAAATCTGCATCTGAAAAGTAGCTAAAGCTGCAAATCCCCCATCAAGACTAAACATCTAATCCTCCACAGGGCTCACACTGTAAAACTCTGAGACGTTGCATGTTGCATATCAATCAAATACCTCAGTCTGAGTCAGAAGATGCAGACTCATGATATAACGGGATAGGATCATCAGAATGACTACACCAAGTACTCAGCAGCTGTTTGTAACAGATATTTATGATTGATAGTCCTGATCAATAACAGCAAGATGATTACACAGAAGACACCATTGTGTATCCTACGGTCATATGCATGTATATCTAGAATAGGAACGTCCCCTCATGGTTTATTAATTGATCGGGTTGGTCTCAGTTGACCATTTTTATCAATTTCACCATAGTAATTAGTTATATCCTGCAAATGTATGAGCATATCTCTGGTAACCTTGAGATTCTATTCATATAATGTACAATATACTGGCAAAGTGAGTCATAATTAGTTATAATAAATATGTTCATGCAAAGTTAATCACATTATGTACTTACATTTATTTCATTTTCACATCTTATCCTCTGTTGATGTTGATGCATCTAGAGGCGACTGCATTATTTTTCTCATTCCCTGAGAATATTGCAAAGTTCACCTTTCCTCCTCTTTTGCCCGGTCATCCTCTGCCTTTTCTTTACCGGCAGAAAACGCAAACTTTGCCTGATGACGCAGCCGCCTCTGATTCACTCAGAAGTTCTAAAAACAGAACCTGATGGCGTTTATCTCTCACTCTTAATGAGTCAAATACATGAGGCCGCGTTGACGTCATGGTCATCGGGTGGGGTTCATGGAATGTAGCGACACAAATCATTTTTGTTTACAGAAAATTCAATTGAAAGAAAAAGGAACACAGAGGTCATGACCTCCGTGTCTGCAATGGTGGCCACGGCCTTGTTGAAGAGACACCGTTTGGATTCACACTCGTCCACTGGTGGATGGGCAGACCAGAACAAAACCGGACATCACTGCAGTCAGGCAGACAGGTGAACAGAGGATCCGCCATTATTTCACCGTGGCTATAGAATATCAAACGAGGCGGACGGGAGACGCCTCCGTATCAGCCGGCTATTATTAAAAATGACTAATATATTCTGAAGAGGCAGAGACAGACGGAGAAAGGGAGATGGATGAGATACGGAATCCGAGGGAGACTGACACTCAATCTTTCTGAATAGTAATCCAATAACGTCTCCTGAGTTTCCTTATGGCTAATCAATTGTGCCGCGGCGCAGAAACAAATCACCATATCGGGCCGGTCAATAAGCGTCAGTCACAGGGAAGCTGTCGGTGTTTATCAGCGGCGGCGGGGTCGCGCGGGACGGGGGGCCACGCGGGGTATGTTTGGTATGCGCTCCCGCCGCTCCCTGAGGTAGGCCCCGGCCGCTCGTTCCATTTAGATAGCGATAAGGAGGAGATAGCGCGGCGATAGCGAGCCAGCCCTGAACCCAGGTGAAGCCGAGCTCGACCCAAATAAAGATGGATGACGATCCGCGGGCGACAGGGCGGACAACAAACAGGTTTATCAGCAGCGCTGGGGGCGGGGAGGGGGGGGGGGTTAAAAACACACACTCTACCCGGGTCGTCTGTTTCTATGTCTGATACTAGCAAAGTCATGCTAATGAATGGGCCTCCACACACACACACACACACACACAACAGCATCAGATTCATTTTTAAGTATTTTCATAGCATTTCATCAAATCTAAATCAACAGCTTAGATAAACAGAAAGACAGTGGACAACAGTTGCCACCAGGCTGTATTTAAACACATGCATCGCCACTGATTAGCAAACAATGGGCCCTCTGCCTAAGTAACAGCACGTCTGACAGAGAAGGAGCCAGGCTAATTCAATGAGGACCGTCTTCTTACCTTCACAGCGTGTGGGCCACTCAGGTTCCTCACAGTCACAAAGCCTGCAAACTTTTAATTTTTATTTTATTTTATTTTATCTTCCTGTCGGGCTCTGCTGGCTTCAGCGAGGGACACGTGGGTTTGTGTGGACAGGAAACGTCCGGTCTAATTAGCAGCTTAATTAGACGCAGGTGTGTGTGTGTGTGTGTGTGTGTGTTCATTCTCTGAGCCACGTTCACCCACAGGTGGAATCAACATCCAAATCCGGAGCAACTTTCACATGAGGATCGGTGGTTGCCATAGCAGCGAGCCTATGTACTAAGAAACATGTGATAAAAAGACAGGCGACCCGGTGAGATCGCCGTGGCAACGTGGTATTAATTACAGCCGGACCGGACCGTCGAGGGTTGTGCGCTCTGATGATGAGCGAGAACGCTGCCAAACCAGCCTCCGCTGACCCAGATGAAGCGGCGTCTTTATATTTCTGTTTGAAGCGTTTTGACAGGAACATGCAGCACAGCACGACGAAGGACATATTTGATTTTTAAGCATTTTTCTTTTTGGTTTTTTAGGAAAGGACATTCATAATAAAAAGGCTTTTCGCGCTTATGAATCACATCTAAACTAAGGCTGATCTGAGCATCACATGAGATGTTTTAGACAGCTCTCTGATGACGATGATGACGATGATGATCAGGCTCTTCCTTGGCTTTAAACAACCGTACATTATCAATTTGTTGAAGTGATTTAACAAATAAACCAATAAAGGATAAATAATACATGTGTATTGAGAACAATTGCTGCAAAGACTCTTTTTGGTCGTATTTACTCTCAGATGACCATCACAGTTTTAACACACGCGAGAAGTTGATAAAGTTTGAGCTGAACTTTATCTGATATGAAGACGCTCAAATAAAAATTGACATAATGGGAATCTGCCCCGAGGTCAAAAGTCTAATGAAATAAAAGTATTGATTTTTTTTTAATGAATTATCAATTAGCGCGTAAATTACGGCGCCTCCCCGGGCGGCGCTCCCTGATTGGCTGACCTAGTATCCTAAAGTTGGTTATGTGGAGACGCCGACGCGCCGGGGTTTCGTTTCCTGTTTGTCGGGGTGTTTTTTTTTAAAACAGCTCATTACACCATTCAGCATAATTCCCCACTTTTTTTTCTTTTTTTTAATTAAAACCCTTCAAACCCTTTCGCTTTCAGGACAATCCGAGACGGTCGCTGCATTAACAATGTTGAAATTTGAATACCCACATATAAAGTCAATCATCAATTATTCCCAAACACTTCCTGATGCTCCAGCATCACAGGCTGACAGTTGCCAATTAACATTCTCATTAGTGGAAAGCTGCTAAATATACGCTGCAGCTCCTGGGAGGAGAAGCGATATGCGTCAGTGTTCACTCCCCACGCTCCAGAGATTCACTGTGTTCGCAGTTTGGAAGCATCTCTGTTGGTTTGGCCGGGTTTCGTCTGCCTGTGTGTGTGTGTGTGTGTGTGTGTGTGTGTCAGATGTGGTTCAGCAGTCACTAACCCAACGGGCATCTTTTGAAGGAGATAATGTCACTCAAGTGGGAAAAAAAAAAGTTCTTTTTTGTAAAAAAAAAAGTTGATTTGGAAACTCTTGCCTAATTAGCCGAACATCCTAACTTTAACATTAACTTTTATCTGTGTGTGTGTGTGTGTGTGTGTGTGTGTGTGTGTGTGAGACAGTGTTATATGGGGGAAAATAGATTATCTTCCTTTCCCTTTCTTCCCTTCTCTCCTGTCGCCGCCTCTCACCTCTTGTTTCTTTTGAAGAGAAACAACAATGGCGCCATTAAGCGTCCGGGGGTGGGGTGTGTGTGTGTGTGTGTGTGTGTGTGTGTGGGGAGGGGGGGTCTTTGAAGTGATTGGACCCTAAATGGCCCTTTCAGCAGCCAGTCGGGGGGGGGGGGGGAGGAGAGACAGCGCTGTTTGTAAAAGCCACTAGTTTGTACACCAGCATTCCAGCTACTTATCAATAAATATGAACAATCAATCAGCTTACACCCGCAGAACAATTTCCTGCCAATCACTTTGATTGATATATGATTAAAAATGTAACTCCCTCCTATCGTTAACCGCCCCCCCCCAGCCCGGGCCAGATCCACGTCAGAACCGGCGCTTGACAAACAAGCGCGGAGCTCTCAATACGAGCCGAGTGAGCTGTCAATCATCCCGGCTGCTCATGGAAAAACGCCGCTCCGCTTCCCTCCACGCACACACACACACACACACACACACAGCAGCATCTCACGAGTCATTACGCCCAGCAGGCCGTGCCGGGGAAAACTCGACTATATGTAGGACAAATCGAGTGGATTTTTCGTTTTTTTTTCTTCCCTGAGCTTTCAGAGGATCAATCCGCCGCCTGTGGCAGGATGGAGGAGGCAGCGGGACGCCGCGGTGCGCCGGCCTGAGACATCTCAGCTGCTTTTACTGCATCCTGCAGAGATCCTCTCCCATGGAGCTGCTGGAGTAACACGTCTTCCTGCAGGATTCAGCAGATCAGCCTGTTTCAGTTTGTTTAAATGGCACATTTCAATGCAAGAAGTCAACATTTATTTTAATTCATAATTATATTTAAAGTTAAGTTTTCTCGCTAAGACAAAAAGCCTTTAGGCATTCTAAAGTGAATAAGTGTGTCATATGCGTGGAGATTTCTCACTTCCTGTCTTCATAGGTCAAACAAAAGAAGAAAAGTGAATCTGTTAAGAAACAGGAAACTCTCTGCAAATCCATCAAATTAAGCATCGAGTCGCCATTAGCTTAAAAAAAGGAAAAAAATGTGGCAGATAATGCTTTCAACACAGTAAATCTAACATTATTAGGTGTCAAGTCTTTGGCAGGAAAAACCTTTTTAATCAATGATTTTATCATCAGGCGCGATTTTAATTTGATGCTTCTGACTGATAACACTACAAACGCTTTTTTTAAAATTTTTTCATATCTGCTTCTTTTCCCAACACTTCAGCTGAATGATCCACTCGGCGTGAATGTCTCCGAAAACGCCGAGAACTTTTCTGCCGACTCAGCCGAACTGTTCTGCGTGCTTATTGTCGGGGATTTCAGCAGCGAGTCGACAGGACAGAAGGGGCAGAGTTAGGCGAATTTAACGAATCAGCGGCAGGGATCATCTTCAATTAAACAAACATAAAACTGATGGAGGCAATTAAGAAAAAAAAAGACTCAGACCTGAATCTCAGCAGCTGAATTAGGACGATTACAAAGACAGAAATACCGCTGTAACGCTGCTGCCTCCTACCAATCACAGCCTTTTATTCTCCTGTTGCATTACATTATTTTACGGCCTCACGCTCGCTTGCACATTTTGTCTCAATGGCCTGTTTTATGGTTTATTATAAATCACTTTAAATGAATAAACTTGCGTTGGAAGTTGACACTCGAGTACGTCTTTACAACGTCACACATAATCCACATTTTCCACAGCCCAGACGTGCAGGTCTCGGCGCATTAGACGTGCGTGTTGCTGAAATACAGAAATAAATCTACTAGGCGGAGATGCAAGAGTCAAATAAGGTGAAAAACTGCATAAATTACAGCAGCATTGAACGGGATGACAGAATTAAAAGTGGATATTCAGAAATACGATGTTTTTATCATTCATTTTAATCAAGTCGACGAGATTCCGTAAGGACGGGGGGAGTGCCACCACTAACCCCGGCCTTTTCACAGGAAACGCGAATGAATATATAGTGGCATGGTGAGGGTTGAGTGAGACGGAGGTCGAGGAGTAAGAGGAGTGGGAGGTGGATGATGGGAAATGAGGAGGAAGAGCACGAGAGGGAGGAAAGAAGAGAGGAGAAGAAACAATCAGAGAGAAACTGTCATAGCTCCACTGTAATGGGGGAAAGGGAGGCTTTGCTGATTGGAGTTGCCATGGCGACGGCTGGCACCTAGTGCATGTGTGTTTGTGTGTGTGTGAGCGGGCGTATGTATGTATGTGTGTGTGTGTTTTATTTTCCGTGGATGTGAGCATCTGGAAGTGTTTGTGGAGGTGGGGGAATGAATGTGGGATCTTGTTGGGGGATTATCAGTGTTGTCAAAGGCAAATGAGGAAGGGGACCAGGGAGACACAACAAAGCGCTACTCGCCTGCAAACACACCGCAAACACACACCCAGGCGCGCGCGCAAGCGTGTGTGTGTGTGTGTGTGTGTGTGTGTCAGACAGATGGAAAGATGTTCATCTGCTCACTTGGAAACTTAAAGAACAATAGAAATAATGTATTCTGAGGTCGGTTACAGAGCAATGGTGCAATGCAATTGAGGGATGGGTGAGTGTTGTAAGTAACCTGACAGTAACACACACACACACACACACACATCCGTACACACATGTGACAGCTACAGCCGCTCTCATTATTTCCAACCCAAGGCGCCGTGGCGGTGACCCACTAAAGGTCATGACAATAGCCTCTAATTGTTTCCTGGGAGGTCACAAACCTGTTTGTCAGGGAGAAAATAAAAAATCTAAAAAATCAAAAGCGTAAAACGGCATTAGTCGGTAATGGCCGTAGACGACTGGGCGTCAAACCCGCGGACCAGCTGCTGAAACGTGATGGATGAGCTGCGTCTCGAGGCCAAACTGTGGCTTGAATTGTGCATCTACAAAGATTTATCTTTGATGCTGTTTTCTGCTTATGGAGGTTTTTTTCTGCAGTTGCACTTCCCATAGATCACCTGTCAGTCAAACAGTGGGAACAGCACTTTTCCATATATATATATATATATATTTTAAATCGACAGACTTGCTGCGTTTCTTCATCTCTTCAGCTTCGTAGCCGCTCACGCTAACGTTACAACCCTGCACCACTATTTGACACAAAACGCATCACTTGTTATATGCCAAAGGGCTTCAGGAGATAATAGGCAGCAGTCAGACGCCGGGTATTAAGAAGGCTATAGGCTGTAATCTGTGATAGACAGGTGCATAATGAACTTTTATTTATAGGCAGGGCCCAGCACATGTCACACACAAAGGAGCTTTTTTATGATACATACAAGACACGGATTAAGAAATACAACAAGTTTAAAGGCTGAGCCGTGTGGTAGATCACAGATATGGCTTTGCTCCTAAACCAGTGGAAGATTTATAGACAAGTGGTTGTCATTTTTTCTTTGTAATGGATAGTTTCCTTTTAGGAGACCTGCGAAACGACCATTACAATACTATAGTCCAACTTTCTGAAATACTGATGTAGGCATTTTGCCTGGATTAGGACAAACTTGATTTTCAAAGAAAGATATGGATGGATTTGACTGATTAGGATGATTATTTCATTTCATACCAATAGCATTTGGTTTCAACCAAAAATATAAATATTGTCCCATATGACCCTATTCATTCATCTAAATAGCACATCTGCTCTGCATGAAATGACCCACTGATGCTGAGCTAGTGGTGCTAAAGCGCCTTTCGTTTTTTTTTTCTTTTCTAATTTGCTGTGATATAAACAACATCCAGTTACTAATTATCTCAATTCCCTAATAGAGACCAGATTTAGGACAGAGCTATGTAGATTTGAGTGTTGTCTAGGTGATGATAAACAGCTTTATATTTCCCAAATTGATGTATGTAAAGGTTAAAGTGTATGGGACCAATGATTGAGCCTTGTGGAACTCCACACTGAGTAAAAGAACATATTTGTTTCTTGGACATTGGACTTGAAGCTTTTTAAAAATGTGTCTGGAAGTCCTGTTTATTAGTAATGTCAACAGTGTCAGAATGTGTTAAATGGCTACTTTAGTAGCTTTTACTTAGTACTTAGTAACACGAACCCTGAATGCCATCACAAACCCTTTAATATCCAAGCTATGCAAAAAAAAAAAGAATGATAAACATTTTGACATCCTTGTTACTTTGCACGGTCCAGTTTTCAGTTTACATTCTGAATTCCTGCTGAGTAAATAAGACAATCTGCTGCAGCTTGTTGTCATTTCACTTCCACTTCAGATCCTGCGCCGCTGTGGGAAAGCGCTCACATTCATAAATCATTCACTTGTTGTTTTGCAACCCAGATACGGAGGGGAGGTGGGGGGGGGGGGGGGGGATCACGCAGCAGCCCACGGCCTCCTATCCCGCATTATATCCGTCTTTTCTGCTTCCCCGCGACTCGGATAGAAAATCCTGGCACAAGTTCCGACTTAGTAAATGTCAATCTCTCTGAGGTTTGAGCGAGGCTCGCTTCCACGCCGCCATAATAGGCTTTTTATGACAGCTTCAGCACCATGATAATTAAGCAGAGGTTGAGGAGGCAGGCTAAAACTGGGATGCCATTTGCAGCGTTTGCTCGTGTGTGTGTGTGTGTGTGTGTGTGTGGTGATGGAGGGTAACTGAGCTGATCCTCCATACACAATGGACTGGCAGCTGCTGTAAACGATAGCAAGGTCATCACTACTGCAGCTTGATCAGGACTGTGTGTGTGTGTGTGTGTGTGGAGAAGCAGAGAGAGGGATCGTTGGCAAGTACGTGAGAGCAGCTAAATTTCCATCAATTTGTAAAAAGCTTTTTAAGAGGACTTTTTTTTCCCCCAAGCTTTCTTAACTTTTCTTTTTATTAAATGCAAATTAGGTGCATTTCTCTCAGCTTTATTGGAGGGAATAAAATATATGTTCCACTGAGGTGTAAGGTGGGTGTCTGAAGTCTTGAGTAAGCTGCTGCTTAGTCATAGTAAGCTGAACAGGAAGGAGGAAAAAATGGATCAAAGAATGTTGAGATTTGTTTTTCACGCTGTCTGCAGAAAGTCTCGTCATTTCACCGTCGATTTGCGGCATCAAATCTTCAAATCTGCGTATTCCTGATGTGACACTCGGAACCAGAGGAACAGCCTGCACCTGCGAGCTGATCCGGCAGCCAGGCCGCAATTTCTGATGGACTGTCAGGTTGTTCGGGTGGTTTTTGTGACGGAAAACTCGGACCCTCTGCGTGTCAAACTATAACTGAATAAGTTAGAAGCAGGAAAACTGGGACGCTGGAGCATTTTTGGGATCTTAAAGTAAATGTAAAGGTCTTACACCAGCACAGGCGCTCTTACTAACCATGGATCATGCATACAGAATCAGATTCTTTGGGTTTTAATTTGACTCTTTTTGTTTCCATCCCTTCTCACGGCTCATTTCCGCAATAAAAGGTCATATAAACCCATAAAAAAACAGCAGCTGCATAGCATCTAATGTCTGACACTGAGACTTATTAACTAGGTTTTTAGCACCCAGGAGCTACAGAGACACATATTTCCCTGCAGGATTTTTATTAGAACTGTGAAACGTGTTATTTCCCTGTTACTAGAAATACACACTTGCAATTGATAACACTGGTAATGATTTTATATTTATGAGACTGTTAAAAAGAATGATGTGCATCTGAAGACCACTCACAACACTGCTGGAATCAGGGTGTTTTTTTACGTAGCTTTACTTTTGTGAAGGATCTTCTTACACTCTATGAGTTTCGCGCAAAAATATATACGGAGGTTTTTTTCACTATAGTGACGCCGTGCGATAGCGAGTTAGATCTAGAACCCTCTCTGCGGGTTCATCACTTACACATAGTAATTTAATCCATTGTTAACATAGAAGCTATTGATTGCCGCAGCTTTAAGGCTTATGGAAGCATCGATAGCCGCTGACTGACCCGCGGCCGCATGCCGATTCCTGTTCCCGCCCTTTGAATTTATCTGGCGTGTTTACACGTCTCAGCCATGATCAGGGCTGTTATTTTCACTGACATTTTCTAATGCGGCCCAGCGCATGAATAACAAACAGCGCCGTTTAATTTATTCATCACATTCTCCACGACGATCACCAAACAGGAGCCGGGGTTTAATGAACTCGGGAATGTACGTAAGAAATATAGGAAACGCCATTTTGCTGCAGGAGCAACACGAGGAGTAAAACCGCAGCATGTCAGCCCCCTGGATGTGTCGCATCAGCTCTATTTATGTCCAAATCTCGCTGTGCTCCAGATTTCCTTCTGGTGCGATAAGTTTTTTAATGAATTGGCCGGCGTCCAGCTGCACGCCATATCGCCATGACGATAGCGGCGAACGAGGGATGAAGCTCCGGCGATTTCTCTGCTGATGCGGAGGATGCCATTATCTTAGCAATGTCATCTTGACATAAACATTTAAGAGGCAATTAAAGATTATATGCACGTGTGTGTGTGTGTGTGTGTGTGTGTGTGTGTGTGTGTGTGTGCCAACATTCCCAAATCCAGGAGAACTGGTGAGACGATGTTGTGTGTAGAAAGTGGGATATCCATGATGTTTATGTGAGTGTTGGGTTGATAGTAATAAAAATACTATAGGAAATATATAGGAGCTGTGTTTTGCATGTGTGTGTGCAGTTCTGAGATATTTTACTTGAGTATTTTCATCGTATGCAACTTTCTACTCCACGACATTTACTTGACGGCTTTAGTTACTTCACAGATGAAGATTTGACACACAGATTTAACCGAATAAGGACAAAAAAAAAAAGAAATAAGTGACCAAATATTAATTATTTGTCCATAAAATCCTAGAAATTACAGAATATGAATATATTCTGTAAGATGTTTAAAATAGACATTATAATGGACCCAATTAAATATTCACACTAACATATAATCAATTATAAATTAATTATATTAAACTTTTTTCTACTTGTAATGATGATATTGATATTGTAACAGTGACACTGTGGTTTATTACAGATACAAGTTTTCCTTATGCAACTTATGAATAAACCAAATTGTGATTTTTTTCCTCACATTGTTTATTTCAATGTGTTTAAATGCTCCAGCTGCAACAGCAACCTGCTGATGCTTCAGTAATATTAATATCATAAATCACTTAGATCACTTAATTGAGTTTTCACTCTATTAGTAATACTGATCTATTTACATTTCTCTATTAATACTTTTAGTTAGTATCTTAATACCTATCTTCGTATCAGAGGTCTATGGTCGTCCTGCAGAATAAAGATGCATAAACTCATCCCTCAGCCAGATTTATGAAGAGTTTGATGGCTGAACTTTAAAAGGAGCGATCACTTTACTGCTGCGCAGCCCCACGGAGCCACAACGTGCCGGCTTATATATATATCATCATTTCCCCAAAGCCCACGACATTAAAACGCTGTTATAGCATTTCCAGATTCACACACACACACACACAGCGGAGGAAAAACTCGTTTCGAAAAAAGCCCCTCGACGGGGGGAAAAGATGAGGTTTCATATGGAGCAGGTTGGGCTTCAGGTGCCTGGATTCTATAAATCACTGCTTCTTTTTAATGGAAGCGCTAATGTGTCTCATAATGCTAATAATGAGCTGTAATCTCCCCAGTCACATGATCCGCGAGCTGCTGATTCCTGCAACTGATGAAATGTCACTTTGGAGGGAAATCGGAGAGGAGAGTGAAACCTGAAAATAAAATTCAATGTCAAGTTGCCTGTGTGCAGCGTTTTGACACATCTGTGTGTGAGCGAGATCGCATTACTCCGACATATGTGTGTGTGTGTGTGTGTGTGTGACATGACGGGAAGGCCTTAATTGAAGCGGTGTGCTATGCCAGACCGGCCATTACGGAGCTGAGTTTGATCTAATCCTCAGAGTTAGAGCCTTAAACGGATAATTCTGCTGCTGGGGGGGGTTCAACATATGTGTGTGTGTGAAATGAGGAATGTACGCGTGTGTAAATGTACAGGAGTAGACAGCTGAACCCGAGCCAGAGGCCGCACGGCGTGCATGCCTGCAGCGTGAGCACACAAGTTTCCGGAGTAACTGAGACGCCCCGGCTGGTCCGTACAGAACGACAGTCCGGATCCAGGAGGAGGAGGAGGAGGGAAGCCCGGGTTCTGGACCTGGGAGCGACGAAGATGAAGACAGGAGGAGACGTTCTGACAGGGAAACAAAATGCCAGAACCGCCAAAATAAAGTGGGAGAAATGTCAAGAGCTTGAAAAAAAAAAAAAAAAGGAGCTGCCAGAGGAAGAAACCCCAGTGTGCACGGAATCGCAGAGCCAGGGCATTAGAGCAGCTTGTCAATCACGACCCCCTCAACACACACACACACACACACACACACACGGAGCAGGTGAGCTCAGGTTTAAGTGATACACACACCGACAAGTCAATTACAGCCCGGCCAGGCAGAATGTCACGGCCGCACGGACACTAAACCAGCGGCTTAACCTCCTCACACCGCGTCAATATGCCCCCGCCGGGGGGGGGAGGAGGAGGTCCAGGCACCGCTGGAGACACGGGTTACAATGTGATGAATTGTGCAGGGAGATTCGAATATGGATGTGGTTGTTTTAAGATTTCATGCATCAATCCTGTGTAAAGTTTTGTAAAAGCTGATGCAGTTGCTGCAAGATGCAGGAAAAGTACAAGTACCTTGAAATTGTACTAAAGGACACAAGCACTGCTGATGGCAGTGTTTTGTTCGGCGTGCAAAGGAAACGTGGCGACAGTTGTGAAGCTTCACCAGAGCAACTCCCCACAGCTGAGTGTGTGTGTGTGTGTGTGTGTGTGTTAAAGTGACATGAGGAAGTACAGCTTTGATACATAAATAATCTCATATGTGAAGAAATGTTAGTAAAAAAAATCCAAAAAAGTACATCCTGCTTATGAGAATCAGACAATTCCTGACACACACACACACACACACACACAGACACACACACACACCACACACACACACACTATATGAACTTTGCTCTCTACTCAAGGGGAGGAATAGGACGTGACTCGCCCTCATGGACACACAGTGGCCTTCACTGCTGCTGGCCTGTCTTTGAGAGTGTGTGTGTGTGTGTGTGTGTGTGTGTTTCATGAGTGAATTACCTTAATTACAGTTAGATGGCCTCCAGACCCTCACTCTAGTAGTCGATGTGACCGCTGACACACAAACACTGACGTGTTCTCCTATAATGCATGGAACCATGTTTATGTACAGTACGTGTGTGTGTGCGTGTGTGTGTGTGTGTGTGTGTGTGTGTGTGTGTGTGTGTTGTGAATTAAGCCAAACACACAGGGAAACCCCCCCCCCCCTTGTCCTTCTCCCTGTGAAGTGGGGGTGGGCTGAGATAAGGCGTGTTACAAAAACACACACTCTCACAGGGTGGTCAGGGCAGGCAGGTCACACACACACACATACACACACACTATCTCTGATGTTTACAGGGGGGAAATCCACGGGTACAAGGAGACATTGTGTGAGTGTGTGTGTGTGTGTGTGTGTGTGTGTTGGGGGGGGCTGGATGGCGATGACTCGCGTGGCCGTTCGTTAAGGGGAAGGATTGTGAATCACTCGAGGCAGAGAGGACACCGTGAGCCGCGGCCGTGCCAGGGAATGTGCGTTCAAATCAGGGAAGAGGTCACACAAGTACAAAGCGGCGTGGGGTGGCGGGGATTCTGCCTCCTACAGGACGCACACGGCAAAAAAGAAACGAAAAGAGAATTCTGTTAATCTACAGAGGAAAGTCTGTGTGTGTGTGTGTGTGTGTGTGTGTGTGTGTGTGTGTGTGTGTGTCGCTCTTATCTCCTCCCTATCGTCGAGCTTATCTGCGGACTGCGAGGAATTGGGGGGGGGGGGGAGCGGAGTGACAGAATGGAAAGAGGAGACGGAGGAGTGTGTGGCGTGGAGAAACAGCGAGGCAGAGGGATGGAAAGTCGAGCTGCGGAGTGAGAAGGGCAGGCAGTTGGTAGCGCGCGCGTGTGTGTGTGTGTGTGTGTGTGAGAGAGAGAAGGTGAGTGCAGTTGACTGTTATGTCTAGAACAGAGACATAATTCGCTCATCGCAGCATTAAAAAAAATGCATTTTGCTGCTTAATCTCCGTCGTGAGAAATCGCCTCAAGAGAAAAAACACAAGCCAGAGGTGAAACTCAGAAAGTCCAGAAGTGGCCTGAGCAGCAGAACCCTGAGGAAGCGGCTCTGCCTCTGCAGCAGAGAGTTCTCAATTAGCCGCTAATTGCCTCTCCTTAACGAGGAGAACATTTCTTAGCACTAATGAAGCTGGTGGCAGGCGCAGAGTGTGTGTGTGTGTGTTTGAAGGATAAGCAGGGAGATCTAATGGAGTGGTGTTTTTTCGGCGAGCTGTTGGGCATTCTGTGGAAGGAATGCGTGGATGGATTACGCCGCTGGCCGCCGCCGCCACTTCCCGATGAGGCTCCACTTTGTCTTCGCCCCTTATCTAATCCACGCTGGAATGACCGTCTCTGCAAAATGAAAATGAGGCCAGAAATCAAATGACCTGCCTGTTTGTTACAGCTGCACGGACGGACACGTGACGCGGGAAATTAAACTCCACTCGGCCCAGAAATGGAGGAGAGAGGAGAGAGGAGAGCGCGTCCCTGCATCCATTAGAGTGGGGGCGAACGGCAAAATATCTCCATAAAACACATGGCCGACATAATAAGCACCGCAGTACAGGATAAATAGAAGCGTGGAGAATAAGGCAGGCACTTCAAATGCGTAATCCTCTCAGAATCCATTGAGATGGCGCTATATATATATAAAGAGCAGCGCTTCACTGAAACCTGCATCATACACAGATTATTTATGAAAATGGAGAATATTAAAGGATCACTCCGCCGATTCTACACGTCAAAGTGAGTTTACTCGGCGCCGCTCGGCCGGTGAAAACAGCTGCATGACGTAACGTAACGTAAAACTGACACATGACACAAGCGGAACCTGTGCTGCGACGGAATTCGAATATCTGGAAATTAGGGTTAGGGTTACCCCTAGGGTTAGGGCTAGGGTTACCCTAACCCTAACGCTGTGGGATCCACAACAGGCTTCACCTGTGATGGAGTTCTTCTATATAAGCAATGTGTGCCCACTTTTCTCATTTTTCTCCCCCATTTCCACATCCATTGCAGGCTGCTTTGACCTTTCCCTCATCAACTGCCGTTACAGATACACTGAGGCAGTTGCTGCTTATTCAGGTGACTCTCTATGCTGGTTTAGATGTCTCGTCCAGGCCTAGTTTAATCTGCAGCGTGGTGCTCCGTGCTCTCCAGATGGCCCCCGTAATGCCAAATGTAGCTCTGGTCTAAAACGGACAGAGCTTGAGTAAATGGAGAGCAGGGCCAGAGGGAACAACATGTGCATACCACCAACACCCGAGTGTATAGGAACACTCCATCCCCTCATTTAGCTCTCAGCAGGAGCCGCTGGGCAAACACACCACTTTCCTGAGTAAAGACATAACACAACGGCCGGAAAAGTGTCTGGTTTAAGAAGAAGTCGGGAAATGGCGACTTTTGACCAATCGCAACTTTGCTACACCGCAATATTGCGTCAAAAGTGAAGCAAAACAGATCCCAGTTAATCTTCATCTGGGAGATAAGTGACTCGTGGTGTTTGGGAGGAAATAAACTCAATGTGTCATCGCTCAAAAGTTTGGCAGGAAAATAGCACATTTGAAGGCAGTAATGGAGGCTCGTACCCATGGACCCGTTTACTCTTCATCATCTTAATTAGTCAGTGGGCCCCTATGCATGTCATGTCTGGACTAAACCATTTTGTGCCTCCAAGAGGGAGGGTGTTTGGGAACCACCCGAGAGACCCTGAACACACCGTTTCTCGAAGCTTGCGCGGCCACTAGTTCCAGGCCGTGCAGTGTATTACGGCAACCCAACACTCTTGACACAAGCCCCCCCCCCCGCCAAGAAAAAAAAAGACAGACTGCCAAGCAAAACACCTGGCATCTGTATGAGAAGGGCGCCAATTTCACAGTGACTGCCAGGCGGTCAGCTGAGCGGGCAGCCACACACACACACACACTGGTGACATGTGTGTGTGTGAGGGTGAGGGCGTGTGGATGTGCCGTGTGTGTCAGTGAAGGCAGCCTGACCCCGGAGCAGGTGTGTGTAATGCATGTGTGAGAGAGCAAATGACAAGTATGTGTTAGAATAAGAATATACAAGGATGTGAGTGTGTGTGTGTGTGTGTGCGTGACGGACAGCTCGGTCTGGACACACTTAAAAAAAAAAAAAGCCACAAAAGCGCTTCTGGAAAGCGTCATGACGACATATTCGCATGCACAAGCGCACACGCAGACGCGCTTCCTGCCGCATGTCAAGTGTCGGACGAAGTGCACGCGTATAATTTCATACAGTCGCGGCGTCTCTCGCTGACATTGATGCATTTCCCCGTTGCGTGCTTCCATTCCTTGGCTGGAGTTTTGTGTGTGTCAAGAGGCCAAGGCTGGTGCTGAAAGCCTGATGGATGAGGTCCAGGGGTCACGGACTTCAGCTGTTGTTGGCCACATCGCAGCCCGGCGAGGCTCGCTGCTAGCCGCGGCGTTTCTGTGTTTTATTTCATTGTTGGGCTGATAGGAAAGCTGAGAGGGTTTGGGTGGGTGGTGGGAGGGGGGGCTATAAAGAGAAAATTCTGAAGGGTTTGGATGCCGGATCAGAAGGAGATTAAGAGTCTTGAAACTGTAGAATTATCCAAGAAATAAGTAACCCATCAAAATTTGGGTTTGAAAAATTGCACAAATTTTCCTAGTGGCTCCTGCTGGTCAACGCATTGTTAATAGCTGACAGCGTCCCAGTAGTTTTACTGCAGTTCAGATAAAACACTCCTCACCAGCAGAGGAACACGCAGAGCGCAGCTCCCTGAGTTTTTATTCATGCTAACCGGCTGCACCCTACGCCAAACCGATATCTACTTTAAATTCTGAATGCGATGCAGATGTTATTCCAGCTGCACGCCCGCTATACGTTCTGGGCAGTGCATTTGATAATGGATTTCAGGGACTCAGTGACCCTGCTCCAAAAAAAAAAGGGAGAACCAAAAAAAAGAAAAAAAATCCTTTTCAGCATAATGGGATGTATAAAACCTTTCATTGTTGCCACGACGATGTCATCAGCTCGGGGAGAGGGGCTGCTGCGCCAGGAGCAGCGGACACGTTGCCATGGCGACAGTTAGTGTAAAAGATGGTGGTTGATGGCTTTTGGCTGCGGCGTGTGGGCGAGGGAGAGGCAGCCAGCGTTGCTTTTAGGGTAAATATGGTCTAAATTAACCGTGATGCTGTAGCGACTTGGCAAAAGAAGAAGGGGGGGGGGGGGGGGAAAGACATTAAGTAAAAATGGATGTCTTAAACACTGCACGAGGTGAAACCAAGCAGGAATATTGCAGAGGATATGAAATAATTTCCAATATCAGCCCAAGTGTGGAAATTCAATTTCACAGCTCATGAACAATATCAAACAAACAGGCTGGAGGAGCACACTCCAACCTGAGTGATGCTGGAGCAGGAGGCCACAAGCCGGGTGAAGGGCGGGTTAACCCACACCCCCAGCCGTCCCCGTACCGACGTTAGCCACCGGGCTACAGTCTGAGGCCTGCTTTCTAATGAACTGCATGATTAAATGAGGACGGCCCCTTAACGAGGGCTGGATGGGAGCGCACGGCAGCGGGTGAAGGGCAGGGGGACGCAGGGCTAATGTGGTAGAATGTGCCTTTAATGGAGAGGTGGAAAGGGGAGAGAGGACGCTGAGGTCACGGTGGGCACTCACCCGTACCTTCCCCCCCCCCCCCCCCCCCCCCACACACACACACACACACACACACACACTGTCTACTGTGCATCCTCCCTCCATGCTCTATCTGTGCACAGCGTTTTTTTGGGGAGCTGTGTAGGAGGGAGATAACCGCTGCAGCTCTCCAACTTTGCCCTCCCCAGAGCGCGGCGTCTTGATTGACACATGCTAACAAGCCAAGGTGTCGGAAAGGGGGGGGGGCGCCGGGCAGAATGGGTAATGCTGGGGAGAACAGAACCGCTGGGGGTTCTCACTCGGGCCTGGCGGTTTCACGACAGTCGGCGCGTTTCTGCGGAAGCGGCAACGAGGCGGTGGGATTATGAGGTGTCAAATTAATTCAAACGTGCGTAAAAAAACATTTAAGACACCTTTTCAAAAGAAGCGAACAGAATCATCAGGAACGGACGGTCTCGCTTTGAACCACCAAAGGTCGAGCAGCAACGGCCCGTCCGTCTGGGTCATGTGACTCAACTGAAGAATTTTCCAGCGAACAAACAATTAATTCCGGGATATAACGTCTGTGGCAGCGGACTGACCACAAAGGCACTTTGTACTTATTCTCTGAAATACAGCGAGCGGCGGGGTGAAGTCAGAACCAGAGGAGACGCGCTGTAACTAGTAATTATTGTCCTAATGTCTTGTAACATGCCTTAATCCCATTTTTAAACCATAGATGTTCAGTCTGCCTCTGGGCAGCTGCTGTATTAGTTCAACGTATTTAAATACATTTTTTGGTCACAGGATGGCCAGCAGACGTCTGCTCGGCCTTTTCCCTTCATTGTTCACCTGCCTTTT
This sequence comes from Eupleurogrammus muticus, assembly GCA_036785175.1. NCBI lineage: Eukaryota > Metazoa > Chordata > Actinopteri > Scombriformes > Trichiuridae > Eupleurogrammus > Eupleurogrammus muticus. The sequence continues at coordinate 5,305,696 of JAYKQN010000024.1, forward strand.
ATCTATTGTGGTTGGTGGACAGCGCTGTGTGAGCAGAGGTGTGTTCTTACAGGCATTTGTTGGAGTTGAATTAAGCTGCGTCCTGCAGCAGAGCAGCGGAGGGTCAGAAAGTAGACAGATCAGCAGAGGCCTTGATGCTAATTAAACACTAAACTGATAGAAAAAAAAAAAAAACTGCCATCTCCACGGTCTAATTATTCCCCCATTTCAAGACTAATTTCACCAATCAGTGCCATCTTTATTTCTGAGAGCAAATTGGCCAGTAATCGTTTTCTAGTGGAGATTTCCCCGCGTCTAATTGTTGAAGACGACCGGGTCCTTATCAGAACGCGGCGGCTACTCCTATCAGTCATCTCCAATACGTCATAATGAATTTTTAAAGTGATGACTCGTGGTGTTGGATGTATTAAATATGCATAGGCCGGCTAATTGGTCCAGTGGAAGAGAAACAGGCAGAGAATGACTGGTTGCGGCACAGCAGAGATAGAGAGAATTGAAAAATATTTAATGAAAAATACTTGTATAAAACAAATCATGCACTAATTTGACAGCGTGTTTAAAACAAACAAGTTGGTTTCAGTGCAATGACCTTTTATCAGGTTAAAATTTAATTCTTTATTATAGCTGCACAGCACCTTTTATATATATATACATAGTTATAGTTTAAATCAAAATTGGTGTATTTTAATAGCAAACACATACGAATAATCTCATAGCAACACATTTATGGGAGATCTGTACAGTAACGTCGCAGCTCGACAATCAGAGGTGAGCGTGACGCAGGATGTGGAGGAAGTCAGGGCGACCAAACATCAAGAACAGCCAGATATTTGAAGAGCACAGTTCCTTTTCCTGTTTGCCGACGTCCACTTCCTGTGCGTGTCGTGTTATCTCAGCCCGACGGGGGTCAAGGTGCAGCGGCCTCTTTATTTCCTTCAGTTTGATCAGCTTCAAAAACAAAAAAAACAACAAAAAAACACGCCACTCGGCAGTTTTGCTGCAGCAGGAGTGATCCTGCACATAATTAATTTAATCTTACCTTCTCCTATAATAAACACACAGCTGATAAATCAATGGCGGCATGTTAAATGATGATAAATGTGTGTTAACCTGTTTTTTTTAGCAGCCCTCTCACACCGCCCCGATCATCGGGTTCTTCCGCCGCCGCTCGGGCTGCTGCTCCTCGCCGTAAGAAGGCCGCTCCGGGCTGGCGTAGCGGGCGGGGCTGGGCTGCCGGTAGTGGTGGCGCCCCCCGTGGCCGTCGGCGGTGGGGGAGGACGGCGGGACGTCCTGCCTGGCCGCCGCGCGCCACTGCTGCTGCTGCTGGTGGCCGGCACGGGGGGACGCCGGGTAGTAGCGTTGGGTGCGACCCGGCTGGTCCTGGTAGAGGCCCGGGTAGGGGGCGGGCTCCCGGGGGGGCGGCCTGGAGTGCGTGGGGTAGTCGTACGGATCCCTCCTGAAAGAAAGACGGTGGAAAGAGATGAGAAAATGGCGAGGGGGGACCGGTTTGAGCTGGTTTGGGGGGGGGGGACGTGCCAGAGGTGGGGTCCTGCTGTTATTCAGCCCACACGGCTGTGGCCTTGGCAGGATCGAGTGGTGGTGGCGGGGGGGGGGGACGTGGATGGAGAGATGCCAAGAGATAACAGCAAATGCCTGGGTAAGCATATATGAGGATGTGTGTGTCGGAATGTGTGTGTGTGTGTGTGTGTGTGTGTGTGTGTGTCGGGGGGGGGGGCTGCAGTAACGAGGCAGCCAGCTGGAAGTCTCCGGTTCCCTCCCACCAGCTCTGGGTGATTAGGGGCTAAACCCCTGGGTAAGGCGACACGCGGGACCCGCGGAGATGGAAGGAGAGCGAGGGAGGCGCGGAGAAAGTGAGGAGGGGGGGGGCTGCTCACCTTTCACGGGCCCATTCAAATGTTTTCCATCGTATGTGCTGTTTCCGAGCCGGGTGACACGCGGCGTGTAAGCGAATCTAAAAAACACGGGTCTATTTATAAACGCTGCGATCAGCAGCAGCAGCAGCCACGTCCGCGTGGTTATCGATCACCTCCGCCTCTGCTCCCTTAAACAAACTCCGCGTGCTAACTTGTCTCTGTTTGCTGCAAACCTAAACTCAGGCCACATCAGACCAGGGAGCTGCAGCTGCATCAATAATATGCAACTTTTTAGGTTTTTCTGGCTTATCCAAACACGCACACACACACACACACACACCCTTTCGTTAAAGCTCTTATTGAGCTCAGATTCCGGCTGGAGCAGATCAATCAGAACCAGACTCAGACGTGGACTCCCCCTCCAACAATGACTCCACTGTAGTTATGATACAGAAGCTGATGCAGCACCTGTTGACTGGACAATTAGAACCACTCACTCACCACAGATTAGCTTGTGTGTGTGTGTGTATGTGTGTGTGTGTGTGCATAAAAAGACTTCCCTTGAGGATATTCATGGACTGTGAGGTGGATTTCTATGTGTGTGTGGTAGATATGAGCAGAGTTTTCAGTGACCACCCAAATAGGACCGGATACACAGGTGGTCCCAGGAATGAACAGCACCTCCTTGTCCGTCAGCGGAGTCACACACACACACACACACACACACACACACACACACACACACACACACACACACGGAGATTAGGAGGAATCCCAGAGGTGGAAGGAGAACAGAGGGGAAAGAGATTTCATCTGAAATGAGGATACGGCGACGCGGCAAGGAGAACATTCCTCCCCCCGTGAAGCCTGGCGAGGAGGAGGCAGACGGACAGAAGGTCAGCCTCCTCATTAATTCAGATTAAACGGCGAGGGCCACCGGGGGAGCGGAGGGAAGGATGGAGCGATACGGAGAGAGAGAGGAGGGGGGACACCTGCGAGCTCCGGCCGCCTCTGGGCCACCCAACCAGAACCTTCCCCGTCTCCGTCACTCACTCTCCTCTATTTATCTCGGAATCCCTGATTTCCCTGATATTAATCTGCCTCCTCCCTCCACCATCTGCATCTCATTCCTCCTCTCCTCTTTTCTCCTCTACCACTCCTCTATATGTAGTTTTCCCACTTTTCCTAAAGACAATTGCTAAATGTTCCATAGCAGGTTTTTCAGATTGACCTTTGACCCCAGCTCAGCACTGTGTACGTGTATGGGCTGTACTGTTCATATGGCAGTATTTAAGTTTCTTAAGTGTCAGCGTCTTAAGCACGTTTATTAACCCCGGCGTAAGCGTGAAAATCTATATCTAAACCTATCGTGCAATCTGCAGCCACATGCGAGCGTTTACGTGTGTGTGTGCGTGTGTGTGTGTGTGTGTGTGTGTCCGGCCCAGCAGCTGGGGGATTAGGGGGTCCACGGGCCTCCAGTGACCCCACGGGGAGTTCCTCAATCCCCCGGCTCACACAGCTGGCTGCAGCCTGAGCGGAGACGGAGGTGAGGGAACGCTGGCTGCATTATCAATTCATTTAAGGGGATCCGCATAAAAAGATCTTGGAGTGTGTTTGTGGTTGAGAGTGATCTGTGTTTTACTTCAGCAGAGAAGCAATGAGCACAACTGGTCCATCTAGGAGATGCTAGCTGGGTTCTGTGGTTTTATTATAATGTGAGTACCATAAATCCCACAGTTGAGCTCTGCACAGTTAAACAAGACCCGCGGCCACACAGCAGCTCAACCTCTGACTAAGGAGAATTCTTAATCCAAGTGAGATTATTTCCCTACTTCTATGACAATAATTGAGAATTCCACAATTGACTCTAGTACATTAAGCAACCACCCGCCTATTTCCCCAACCATAAAGAGACCCTTTAGTGGAATCTCTGTTGAGTGTTTTCTGCACTCATCCTAATGGGCAATCACATCTTTACATTAAAGCACGAAGGGTGAAGCCACAAGGTCAGCAACAGGCAGCCTTCTGCAGGAAGCATTTTTGTAAAACACAGACTATTTGATAAGCGAATGTAAATATATGTAGAAAGAAGATACTATTTTCAACCAAATTAAATTACCATACGCCACACAGGAATATGGAGATATTTTATGCAAACTTATATCAGAGACAGAGTTCTCCAGTCTATTAATTCTCTACTTGGTGCTGAAGCTGAGCCTCATATTGACAGGAAAACTGGACTTGACAGAATGTATGGAGATTCTTTCTAAAAAAAAAAAAAAATCACTGTGATGCCTTAAAGAGAAACAACCTGATCTTGTCGTTCTGATATGAAGCCTCCTGGCTCATACAGGGACACTGCTAGGCCCCCAGCTTTACCTGGGCATAAACGTCTGGCCTAACATATGTGAACCGCAGAAATTAAATACGAATCGTCTGCAACGGAAAGACTTGGATCGCTGGATTAATCTTCTATTTCTTGGATGGGCAGGATAAGCCTAATTAAAATGAATATATTACCACATATTCTTTGTACAATGCAGAAAATTCCACTTTATAGGGGGGAGAGTTACAGTGCTTAAACTAATATTGTGTATACCTTATTAAGTGTCTTCATAAAGGATAGTATTAAGATATATTGCATGTAATTATTTTTTGGTTTTGGAGGATGTCTGCGTTGATGGGATCGAGCTGTTGTGGGTTTTTGGCTCATATGCATGATGTTAGTGGTTTCACTAAGGAAGCTAAATTAAAATAAAGCACAGCCTGTAATGCATTTCTTGCTAACTATTAGCGCAGATGCTAAAGATCGTCCGTATAAGTTAGAGTTTGGTGAGCGTCTCTTACTTTTGACAAAAAAACACAAAAAAGAACAAGCCAAACATGGCAGACTGGTGCGGGATTAGAATGTTTGTTGCCATCGGTAATGACAATTAAAAGAGCTCCGGCAGCAACGCTAATCTAGTTTGAAAGGAGCTTATGACAACGCGACGCAGGCAGACAGCAGGTGTGTTTCCATTCAGCTGTCAGGCTCATTTCATGCACAACGCTGAAATGTCACAATAAAAAAAGTCAAAAAAACCCAAAACAAACAAATGCAAATGAGATGTTTCCGTGAGCGATGGAGAAACAAAACGGGAGAAAAAAACGTGTGTTGTTTGATTTTCCATGTAATTATGAAACGAACGTGTGATACTGTAGTGCGGCTTTTACTAATAAAGTTAGAATGTTCAGCCCAGACACGCACAGGACTGGCAGATCATTTACACAAACCATTTCCCAAAGAAACTCAACATTTCGCAAATGCATTTCCATCCTTACGCTGTCATTTATCTATATCATTTCTTTTTTTTTTTTTTTTTCTCGATTTGAATACACAAACCATTTTGGGGGAAATATTGTTGAATTTTCCCCGTTTTTCCATTTGCTCATAAAAATTGATTGATGCACTCGTGATTTGCAGAAAAATGGGATTCTGTGGGGGAGACGGGCAGACGGAAAGAAAGAAGAGGGAGAGGATAAAAGCGACGTATAGCAGCGAAGGACCCCCCCCCCACACACACACACCCCCCATCCCTCAGAGTCTATATAGAGCAGCAGAGCAGGGTGTGATGGGAGCCACAGGGACCGACGAGACTGGAGAGCTGTAATGACACACCATGTAATACATCTGCCTCACACTTGGAGAACATCAGCACCGTGCACCACACTCCCACCCACCCCACTGTGTGCGTGCATGTGTGTGTGTGTGCGGTGGGAGCCAACGACAGACGGAATATTACATCCATGATTACATGTGAATGTGTGGGGAGTGTATATGATTACATGAGAGGGGGGAATATGTCCATCTGGGACTGGGAGAATGTGTGCTGCCATTTAGGCGTCGCTTCCGCCTTATGACAGTGAAGAATCTGTGTCTGTGGCGGGTAGAGTGTGTGTGTGTGTGTGAGGGGAGTGGGGGGTGATCCTGCACCTGCCCCTAGGAAACGGAAGAAGGAAATTAGTACCCAACCCGACCCTCCTAACCACAATTTGGTTATTAGAGCCCCACACTTCCCCATCCTGGTCCCCCATGACACCCCCGGTCCTCATAATAGCGCTTTACACTAAACAGCTGGAGAACGACCATGTGTCTCAGTCTGGACACACAGAGAAGACTAAACAGGACGGTCCTTCATACTCCTATCTAACTGGGGTTTAGATTATAGAGATAAAACATGAGTTTGCTAAAGGCCGCAGTTCATACAAAACTTGTTGGAAATATGAGATGCAGCAATACCTAAAGTTCAAGTTCAATCTTATAACATGATATCAAGCAAGACAAAAGGGTCCAAACGACTACTGCATACTGTCTTTACCCAGTGATGATCTACATTTGTCGTAAAAAAACAGCACAAACGGTCTGACGCGCCGCTCGGCTAAATTACATTTGCATATTCAATCCATTCTCCGCTGCAGAGAAACAAGAGAACATCCCAACACAGATGCATATGTAAGCACATCTGTCGGTTACGTACGCACCTGTTCGGAAAAAGAAGGGCGAAGTGGCGTGCATTGCATTGCAACATACATGAACTGCCTGGCAAAAAAAAGCAGCTGCTGCAGCCCGCTGCCAAGCGCTCCCACGCTCACACACACACACACACACACAAGGACGCGCTCACATGCTCAGGTACCTGTGGTTTCATCTGAGGTAACTCGTATGTGTTTCTATAGAAAAAGTGGAAGCTTGAGCAGAATGCTGCAGGATAGCGCTGTGACACACACTAAGGGAACGGTCTAAGGTCTAAATGTACAGTAGTGGTCCACATGCATGGTTTCTAGACGACACACACTTTTATAGTCGGAACAAAAACGCTTCCTCTGGTCTGAAGTGGGTGCTCATCAATTATTTCAAAATGTGTTTACTTAAAAGACGCCATCCAGCATATTTAGCAAGTTGACATATTAATTAGGGCATGATGCATTCTCCAGATTCCCCAAATTCATCCTTGTCCAAACACACACACACACACACACACACACACACACACACACACACAGGCCGGCCCTGCAGCAGAGGAAACCATTAGCCACTCTGGCCCCAGCTCCGCTAATCACACCCGCCTATGTCAACAGCTGCAGTAGAAACCGCCTCTCGCCTCCACACGCCGCGTTTGCACGCCGAGTGCCCGGGCAAAGACGGGGCGGACGTCAGGTAACGGGTCAGGAACGCGAAGGCGAGGAGCGGTATAGGAAACCCACAGCAACATTTAACGACTCATCCATCACCCGGGTGACGTAACGCCTCGTACGACCATCAATAACCCTTCGCTCCACCGCTGTATTCAATTTCACGTTGCTCTACGGCGTTCTACCACGTTTGAGGCTAAAGTGCAAACCAAAAAATGACTTTCCCAGACCACCGCCAGCACAATCAGATATCACAAAGGTGAGCAGAGGTCAGAAATATTCCTTTGGATGGTTCTCCAACAGTGAAATAGAGACGTGCTGGGAAAAAGCAGTAAAAGCAACTGTTAATGACTGAAACAGATGGGATTGCTTTCTTTTTTTTTTTTCAGCGAGTGTAGAAACTTTTCGGCAACTCGTATTGGATTTCTCAGAGCGCTGACAGTTCAGATGAAGTTCACTGTATGCCAGTTATATTCAGGGAAGAGAATGTTTGAATTCCTGCTAAATCACAGCGCTGCCCAGCCATATATCCTGGATGTGTTTGTGAACAGAACGTCACGCAGTCAGGCACCAAGTCCTCCAAGTGTGTGTGTGTGTGTGTTTTATTTATAGAGTGGTGATTTTCTTTAGGATAGAGCCAAATAGACACAAAGAGGTGAAAAAAGCGATAAAAAGCGAAGAGAAATTGACGCAACGGGAGAAAAAATGCAGAGAACAGACAGAGAGAAGTTATTGTAAACAGGTAGAAGCCTCAGACAGAGCTGGGCTAAAGCCCTTTCATTTCCTACCGCTGATTCCATTACATTCTCCTGTGCCGCAGCACAAACACCGTTAGCTGGACAAACACGGCCGGGGCCTGTTCCTTCATAAAAGGCCCGCAAATAAGGAAAAAGGGTCACAGCATCTCCCGGGAAATCTAACTAAATAATCCACACGCCGCTTCAGATGCTCGTGGGCAGCTTATTTAACAATAAAAAAAAAAAAAAGGGAGGAGGAGGAGGAGGGGCGAAGGGGTCACATCACCTTTTAAACCAATCACGTCAGGTCCTGGAAAGACATCAGCAGCTGTTGTGAAGCAAAAACTATTTCAGGGGGAAGGAAAAAAAAAACAAACAAAAAAAACACTTTGAGCTCTCCAGGACCCGAGAAATTAAATGAGTTACGGAGACAATAACTCTAACGGCGTTGGGCGAGTTTGAAGTGAGTCATTCGACAGCTGGACGGCAGCGGGTGGGCGGGGGGGGGGGGGAACAGTCGATCACTTACGGAGCTGCGAGAGGCGGGATTGAGTTTTAATAACGACGGGGCGAGCGCCGTGAAAATATGATTCCTCCGCCGCTCGCTGACCTTGAGAGAGCCATCTGAATTCTTGCAAGGCACCAGACTACGGGGCAACAATATAACTGCGCTTTAAAATGATAACAGGCCCCTCGCAATAAATAAGGTGCTCAAATTCCTGCAGCTTATTTCCAGTTGAGAAAAGCAGAGCGGAATGAGAAAATATGAGTTTTTTTTTTCTTTAATTTGTAATATTCTCCTCATATTGGCTTATTTTCCCTGAGAGGGGGGACTGGGTCGTCTCTTCTACCTGATCGTGTCTGGCTGAGTGTGTCCAGTCTGGACGCGGCTCATTAGGGCCTGAGCAGACACAACCGGGGTGAAAAGGTTCACATCCTGACACATGGTGCAGAAAATCAAGTGGCTGTGAGTGTGGAGAGTGTGTGTGTGTGTGCGCACCTTTCAGGAAGGTCAAAGAGAGTCCTCGAGGGCCACTTTCCCCACGTACTGGAGAATGCTCGACATGCTGAGGACAATCAAGATTTTGCCCTCTGCTTTTTTTAAGGAGGTGCAGAGAGCGCTTGATGAGAGCTCTGAGCACAGAAACAGATGTACTCGCTAGAGGTCTTCCCCATCCAGCAGTCTGGACCCGGTCCAAACATAACATGTGGAAAACACAGTCACACCCGCCTCCTATAAGTTAAGCTGCAACCACAAGAAGAGTCTTCCACTGTCGGCCTGGATTTGAGCAATGCCATCAATTCTTAATTTAGATCAGGTTTAGAAACGTGAAGGCATCAACCAAGTCAGGACGACTCAACCTGTGAGGAACTTGGATGCAAACACACACACACTAAATTAACCACAGATGACCATGAGAAATGGCACTTTGTTCCCAAGCAGGTTGCAATTTTTAAAGCCCTGAACGACAGCATTTGCTTTTAAGTTTTATTACGAAATTCCACTAACCAGAGCTGCATCCCCAATAACCCCAAAGTCAGTCTCCACCAACACACACACACATTCAGTCATGGGTTCATGTCAAACACACACGGGGCATGGCTCTAGTGGGACCAGACGTCAAAGACTGACCAGGAGACGCCGTAAAACTTGGACCTGGCCCGACTCGGGCGTTTGTGGCCACCAGGACGTGTAACGGGGACAGATGGACGCACTCTGCTCCCTGCCTCTCTGGCCATCGGCTGCACATTAATCAGCCAATTATCAACCCCCCCTCCCACCCCAAAAAAACCCCCAATCACCTCGGGGGGGGGGGAGCGGGTGAGGGGGTGCTCCGATTGGATAACCTGGGGCCGGGTCACCACGCCTGTGACCTGCCGCTTTGAATTGGTAATGACGTTAATATCCTCCATATGGCCGTGTGTGTGTGTGTGTGTGTGTGTGTGTGTGTGTGTGTGTGTGTGCCGAGCTGCGCGCCGTGTTAATGGCCGACGGGGAGAGGGAAGCGGCGCTATCACGCTCCCTGGGGCGGACCCCCCCCTGCACTCACACAAGGGGGCTACTCCGGTAGCTCTGGACCCTTTTTGAATTGGGAAGTGTACTAAACCCAAACACAAAAGTCCAAATCCACCACCAACTTTCCACATTGACACTTTGGCAAATATTCCGACGTCTGCATCGATCTGATCCCCTTCCTCGCCCTGCCTCCTGCTTTTTCGACGTCTCCCGTCCACCTCCGCCACCCTCCCTTCCCCTCCAGCTGCTGCAGCGCCACACAAAAGCAAGCCGAACCTATGCTAATGACAGCCAGACCAATGGCGGAGCCGCGCTCATTTTGAGAGGAAATGGCTTTCAATAATGGCGGCCCCCGGGGGGATTTCGCACAAAGTTCAGTTCCACTTTGAAAAATGCATTCAATTCACCGCTGTGTCTCTCTCCTTCTTTCGAAAAACGTTTCTGGAATATATTTCCCCTTCTCCTCACAGCACCTCTGCATGAGCGGGTTCAGAGTTTAGGGGACAGAGGAGCCACGACACATCAGAAACACAAGTGTTCAAACTATCTTATCATTTTGTCTCTGCCTTTTTTGTTGCTCTCACTTTTCTTTTTTTACATTTTTTTTTCCCTGTTGAGGCAAATGTCCCCAGAAGCACAACTGCACCATATGCATTTCAAACAGAAAACATCCTGTGGGTCTTGGGCCTAAAAATACATCAAAGAGCGGATGAACAGCAGTCTGCTCGCAACAATAATCTGTGCCTGATATTTGTTTTTCTCAAAAATAACAGAATAATCACCACTTTATTTAACATCCCGGAATGGATGAATATGCAGACGGTGCTTGCAAACTGTCAAAGGTCACCCCAGTCCCAGCGGCCTGTCTGTCTCCATTAAGGCTTCCTCCTCCGTTCCAGCGGCTGATCTCTCCGTCGTGTCCCTCCTTCTCCTCTTCTTCTTCTTCTTCTTCTTCTCTCTCAGATTCTCGGTGTGTCTTGTTCTCCCCTGAGCGAGTGCTGATGTCTGCGCTCCCTGGTGCCTGTCATATCAGGAAGGGCAATAACCCGTGAAATGACTCTTCTCTTTTTCCCCTCGCTCTCCCTCCATCCCTCCCTCACACTTTCTCCTCCTCTCACTTTCCTCACGCCGAGCCGCTGCACGCTCCACTTGGCTGTTGTGTTGAGGCGGGGCGGCGGTGGTGGATGCGAACGCCGCAAGGACGCCGTTCGCCCGGCGTGCGGATACACAACTCTTGTGCATGTGATAAGAGGGTGATACTGCAGGGAAACACTCCTACGGAGAAAGGAGGCATGTGTGTGCATATGCGGCCTAATTTGGAAAAAAAAAAGGGAACGGTTAAACAAACAGAACGAACGTGTGCACTTCTATTAAACCCACACAGGAGGTTATGCATCCTTCATAAGAGCAAACCATCCTCCTGCCTGCACGGGCGCGCGCGTGTGTGTGTGTGTGTGTGTGTGTGTGTGTGAGTGTGTGTGTGAGATCCTCGTGCCTGTGCCCTGCTCTCTGGAGAGCTGATCAGTCCTATTCCTGGGATGAGTAGACACTCCCAAGACAAACACTCCAGATTTAATTATAAGCTCCAAAGAGGATTAGTCTGTGCCGTGGGCGTGCGTGAGTGTGTGTGTGTGTGTGTGTGTGTGTGTGTGAGAGAGAGAGAGTGGGGGAGACACAAAGAGAGGGAGGGGCTAGAAGTTATCCTTCCGTTTCCTCCACTGAGGAAAAACACACACACACACACACACACACACACACACACACACACACACACACACACACATATACGGACGGAGTGGTCTCACCTGGGGTGTGTGGAGTAGGTCCGGTCCACCTCTTCGTACTGGGGGGCGGGTCTAGACTCGGCTCCTCTGGGGATCATCTGTGAGGAGACACCATGACAGGGAAAGGTAAGAAAAAGGGTCCCGGGTTCAAGCAATACCCTCGAGCAAGGCAGCGAAGCATCCACCGCCCGCTGGAAAGCAGTCAAACGGAGAATAAACCAGTTCAGCAGCAGCTGAACCTCGGAAATATTCCAGTGGTGCTGATGTGCACATCGATCTGAAGCCTGTGTGTGTGTGTGTGTGCAGCCTCGTGGTTTGGGTGGAAACAATGGAGAGCGGGAACATGGAATGCCTCACATGTGGTAACGCAAACACACACACACACACACACACACGACCACATGTGAGCCCTGTGGCGCTCCGGGGAACATGTGTGTGCGGTCCAGGCAAAAAATAAAAAAACAAAATCACATTTTGAGTAGGTTTTTGGGAGCTTTTTAAAGCCGCACCAACGCAGATAAATCAGGAAACCCTGTTTCGCAGCATTGAAGCATTGTGTTCCATCCGTGCTGGAACGGTAGACTTTCTGTTGGCAAACGCCACTGTGGATTACAGGCATCATGCTGTAAGGAGTCGGACAGACGGGATTACTCCGTTTGGAGTAACCTCCGTTCTGTCGCCTCCTACTCGCCCTGATTACTGACAAAGGGGTGACGGATCTGAACGTACGAGTGGAGAAACACCGATGGGACATTTGTGGCATAATGAAGACCAATGTGTGTGGACCAGTGTTTTTTTTTGTTTTTGGTGTGGACACGGTGTAAGGTTGCACCAACACAAAGGGGCTTAAACAAACCAACCGTCCCTGAGGAAAGAGAACACCAAGGAGAGACGCCGCGTACAGTTTCAATTATCTGTAATCTCGGTTCAGTACAAACACGGGCTGTTTACTCAGTGGACATCTGACCGGTCAAACACGCCACTGTAGCATCACGTGCACACACGCCAGCGGCCACACGTCCGTGTACATAAACGACGAGGTTTGACGGAAACACGCATAGACGAGAGGCAAACACTCGCGCGTTTGATCCCAGCTCAAACAGATGCTAACACACACACAGCGTTTAATCACACAAACACACAAGAGTCCACGCAGGGGCCAGTCCGTCGCTCTGATTTTTTTTGTTTTTTTTCCATTTTCGTACGAGTTCAGACTCATTGTGCATGCGAATGCGGTGGCGGCAGTGGTACATCAGCAGGTATCATTAGCATGGCTGTGTAATGTAGGGAGGCTCTAATGTCTCTGAATGGGAGCCAGGAAGTGAAAGCACATCAGAGCCACGGCTGGGGCAAGGCTGTGTGTGTGTGTGTGTGTGTGTGTGTGTGTGTGTGTGTGTGTGTGTGTGTGTCTGTACGGTGTGTGTGTGAGGCCATGTGCGTCTTTGTCTGCAGGTTTAATACGATGGTGGGAAGTGAACGCTCCATCTCTGGATGGCAGTGTGTGGGTTAGGTAGGGGACATTATGCAAAGAGATGCATGATGTGTGTGTGTGTGTGTGTGTTGAACAGCATAATACGTCTTTGGGGTGAATGATGAGGACAGGAGGAAATGTGTGTTTAGATAAAATGGGTAAAATTCTTTCTACATTGATTGTATTAACATAACAGCCTGCAGCCAAAGGTCTGGATGATCCCTTTATTAACTCACACACACACACACACACACACACACACACACACACACACACGCACACACACACACTATGGACAATTTCACCAAATTAGACTGTGGGCTTTTGTGCCAGATGACGTGCCGTGAAATACTGCTGCGCGCGCACACACACACGAAAACGGAAAACAAACAGACGAAACAAGTCTCAGTTTCACCATGGCAACTGATGAAACAGCCACATTAACTCCATCCAGGTTGGAGGAGAGAACGCACGGAGTCGGACTTCTGAGGCGGCGGCGGCACACTCCTCGCCTCCTTCCTGTACCTAGTGACATCACAGGGTACACGCCGTGTGTATACAGCACGTGTACCGTGTGGTTATCGGTGGTTAATGCCTTGAACAGTCAGAAGCTGACAGGAAGCCAGGTTCTCACCGGCCGTGCCAGACCACAGGACGAACACACACACACACACACACACACACACGCACGCAAAGACGGAATTTTCTGGTTCTCACGAGTGCCGCGTCTAAACTGTTAAAACTAAAAAGACCTTGTTACAACTTGCGGTTGGCGTGCATGCGTAGCTGCTGTGTGTCATCCAAACCCCAAACCTCCAGACCGCTTTCCAATATGTTCTCATTGGCCAACGCCAACGCGCTCCGACACATCAGGACGATCTCTGGTGCGTGATCCAGCAGCTGACGAGGCTCCGCCAGCACGGTTCGGAGCGTGTGTTTCGATGCGAACGAGCACAAAGTCACTTTTCCATTTCTCCAAATTAGAAAGCTATGCCTTGACAGTGCCAGATGATACACAGTGGAACACACACACACACGCACGCACACGCAGACACACCAATCAAGTGGAGCAGCACAGCTGTCGCATTCATCAAAAAGTATTGCCAGAGCTCAGGAAATGAATTTCTTGGAGCACTTTTGGCTTCGCTGTAAATCTGCAGCGCTCGTCTATACAATATGCGAGTGCTTTGACACAATGCCGCAGCACGCCTTTCATCCTTCCTGATGCAAAGATCCGCCTTTTTCCCTCCGCCTCTTTATAAACGGCATAGTTAGCCTCCTGCATCGCCATCCATTCCCTCCATCTTGGATGTTAATTAAGCATGTGTCTCCGACGTGGAGCGTCTGCCTGGCACCCCGTGTCCATTTGGCAACCCGGCCCCCGTCCCCACGCCCTGCATCCGAGCCGCACCATTAATCTGCCCAGTATCTCCAGGGCAGATAAACAGAGTGTTTATGAAGCAGCCTGCATACGGCCGGGGAAACATCACCAGTCCTTCCAAGAAAAATGACACCACAGGTCCTCCCATCAGTCATCCTAACACAACATAGAGTCAGCCTTGATTGACAGGTGCCAACCAGCAGCTTTAGTAGCCGAGGCCCAGTTCAGATAACGTCTAATATCTGTCAGCATGAGGCCAACAGTGAACCTCACATTACAAAAGCTAAATAAAAAGCACTGTGGTGCTATTGTATCCATGACGATGAGGGTCCACACCTTTAAGGAAACAGTAACTATAACTTACACCACGTGTTTCTCTAGATTTAACTACTAATCTCTAAATGAGTACTGTCATCCTGATTTAACTTGGTACACAGTTACTACTATCCAGCTAAATTCATATTTCCGCTACATGGTCCCAGCTTGACTTGCACCCTGAGTTGTTTACCATTGATAGACATCATGCACCAGCCAATGGAAGCATAGGGTGAGGGGGAAAACCAGCTTAAAAGCCAATGGAAATTTACCAGAACCAGACCATTCAAACTCAACCAATAGCTTTAGAATGACATGTGACCTATGGGAGCTGTGTGACTGGGCGCACCACACAAAAAAGCATTGTGTGGTATCAGCACAACTTGTCTGGAACCTCAATAGAAAATTCTAGTTCTAGTCTTATTGAGCTAGCACCATGTAGAAAAAGGGGAAAAAAAAAAGTGGTGATACTCCAAAAGGTCAACGCCAGGGTGGGGTGGCCCTTTGCCACACCAGATTATGTCGTATTAAGAGGCTGGGTGTGCGTACGCTAAACACTCCCACACCTGGACCCTGCTCTCTCTGAGGCCGTGAACAGCAGATGGGACACGTGCACACGCTAGTGCACACGCACGGACCAAAGGTTACGCCCCCCCAGGGCTGGAATGCAGCCTATTTTTGTAATAAGGCCAAACTGCTGCTAATTGTGTTCATTGTTTGTTCCCCTGGTTTGTTCAGACCTCAACTCCTGACCTCATAGGATGTCTTTTCACATTTTACAGTTGAGTTCAGGCTATGGTTGCATTTCCAGGCACCTTTTCTTATTCACGTTTTTTTAAAAAAAAATACTTGGATGGAAATGACAGAAATAAAAAAAAAAAAGGCTGAACATTCGCATGGAAATCTCTGCAATTGGAGCAGGTGGATTTGTCAGGGTATCGATAAAAGATAAATGCGGCTTTCGCGAATAAATCAGCATCCCGTGTGCTGTCGTCATGGCAACGTGCGCTCGCTTACGACGTAATCTCACGGCCTGCTCTCCCTCTCCCGATAATCACAAAAACAATAACGAATGGAAACTGGCATCAATTTGCATTTCCCTTTTTTTGCACGTTCCACAGAATCTGCTTTCAAATTTCAATGCATTTGGATGGAAACCCGGTTTATGACTGGTTTGCCATCTGATCTTTTCATGCGAAAATATAATAAGTTTAACATTAGCTGCACTCCATATATATATATAGGATATATTTACAAAAGGTATTGGCTGACTTCTATCATTTCCACAGCTCTATATCTGTCCAAATAAGCTCACTCTGGTTACAATTTTCAATCCATTGCCGTACACTCTGAAAGGTTTGAAGGTTTGTTGCGGCATTCCAAAGAACATTTTACACTGATGTCACCGGGTGGACAAACAGAGAACCCTCCCGAGCACTGGATTTGTTTAGGTTCCATAAAGCCCTTTGAATTATCATAGCGTCATTATTCCTGGTTAATGGGATCTAAGGCTCCATGTTAATCAAGCTGCTGTCCAGGGGGGACGAAAGCCAATCAGCTGCCTTCAAACTGCTGGGAAATAGCCTTTGACGTTAGGAAGGGAGCCTCCATATGTTTGTATTTTGTTACCCTATAAAATCTGCAATCGGCATGCATCCTAAACTTATTCCATATGTGTGTGTGTGTGAGTGTGTTTGTGTGTGTGGCCATGGCAGTGGCCATGAGGTGTTTATTTACTGAGGCTGTGTCCCTGTGGGTTTGTTTGCCTCCCCACTGTCCACTGAAATAACATCCAAAATACCCCTGTGAGCGTGTGTGTGTGTGTGTGTGTGTGTTAAGTTTCATTCCTCCTCCTCCAGGTTATGATGCCCCTGAAAAGTTTAGTCATAAAGGGAGGGAGTAGGAGAACGAGACTATAAAAAAAAAAAATTCTTAGCAAAGCTGACATACAACAGTCTTATAAAGTGTGTTTATGTGTGGGGGACACACACACACACACACACACACACACACACACACACACGCAACAGCAGCCCAGCCCTGTGACCCCCCCCCCTCCATCCAGTCCTGCCAGGTCGAGCGTTTTCTGACACGTGGGTTGAGCGGCGGCGGCTTTGATGAGCGACTCCTGCTCCTCACGCCCTGCGACGGCCTGCTGGCCAGGTCGTGAGGTTGATCCGTTTGACCTTCGCCTGCTGCGGAATGTCAGGTGCCACTTTCTGAACCCAACTCTTACGGGTATTTATCCAATCTGAGCCCAAGCTAGCAAAATTAGCTGTAATTCTTTCTTTAATGCATTGTTTTTTTTTCTACAAAAGGCATTGTTTGTTTGGCTTCATAACCAGATCCACTGATTGTGTAATTGCGCTTACTCTGATTTGTAAGGTGCCAATCAAAGGCGCATTTATTAAGGTGTTTTATCTCATCACGCATTTACACAGGAGGCGAAAATGCTGTTTCGCGGCTAATATGATAGTTAACAGGGATGAGAGCTACAAACTAAGCATTGATTACATTAGTGAGACATCAGTGCTGATGATGGTTTACAGTCCAGGGGATGAATTAATGACACGGACGCTGCAACAACAGCTGGTAACGGCTGGTTGAAAGCCGGAGATTGGCGAAACGGGAACATGCACGGTTTTGGTAATCCGATGCATATTTGTGCACGTGGGCCCCCGGGTGTCGCTTTGAAACGGGCGAGGAACAGGAGATTCCTATCGAGCTGCAGACAGATCACGCTGCAGTTTGCCTGCAGGCCAGAGACGAGCTGCGGGGATGGAGACAGACGCCAAATAGAAGTCCCTGTAGGCCTTTGTCGGCCCAGACAGGGAGGGGGGGACGAGGGGGGGGCTCACCTACAGTAGTTGCTGTGGAGCATTAGAATGAATGGACTTAAAAGAAGAGAAGGGAGAAGGGTGTTGAGCCTCAGGGAAGAGATGTAGCCAAGGACGAGAGAGGAGGAGTCCGTGGATGGAATCTCTCATAGTCACTTCCCAAATCAAAAAAATAAAACAGCACCACTAACACTCTTTAGTGATTGGAGAAGAGTATTACCATAAAAAGGAAACTGCTGGTGCACCTAGATACCAGGACTGTAGCCGGGTCCAGACCAAAGGTTTCTATGAAGCCCATAAAACTATTCTCCATGTTATGATCACAGGCGTAGAACCTCATTTATTACAGTCACATTCACACATATTCATCAGATTAGCAAATATCTTAGACTACAGGGAGACCTCAACGCGTTATGATCTGCCTGAAAGTCTGCGCTACACTAGTGGCTGATATAAAAATGTCACATTCCTGCATGAAAGATCATTGCAAAGGTGGATCTAGGTAGATTAAATGATGTGTTTAAATTCAGCAGCAAAGCTGCAAATGACACTAAAAGTATCTAGAGCGTCACCTGTAGCACAACTTGGCTGAACATTAGCCACATTAGCCTATAATACACACCTTTTGGCCACTGTATGCAATCTGTTTGGTATTATTTCTGCTGCATGCTGGGTAGGAATAAAGGTTTTTGATCTACACAAAAGGCGTACAGTAATTTCACTTGTTTTCAAATGCAAATCAATTTGTCTGCGGAATATTCATGAGGGATCATTTCCCGATAACGCGGCTCATTCTGGAACGTTTTCGAGGTGCGAGAAACAATTAAATCTGCATTGCAAAACACGGAATCAGCCTAAAGAGGAGATTGAATGGCTTGTACGCAGCGGCGCTGCGTTTGCGGCGTGATTTTTTTTCCCCCTCAGAATCGTGGCCTGGGCCCTGACATCAGCAGGGAGCCTCCCCCTCTGTCATTTTCCTCGCGGGCTGCTTCCCAGTAGCCGGTGGCAGCTCGTTCTGGGTTATTCCGGGCGTATGATCCCAGCACTAACTTGCGGCGGGGCCTGTGTAATTAGACGGGCCAGAATAGAGCTGAGCCCGGTCCAGGGAGGCAGCGACAGCCTTTAATCAGCGCGGCCATGACGGCTGCACGGGGATAGGTGGGGAAGGTGGTGTGTGTGTGTGTGTGTGTGTGTGTGACAGGAAGACTATAGGGTGTGTGTGCTGTGTTTGTGAGCTGTGCAACGGCACAGAGGGTCAGAACGGTACAAAGATCGGGAGAATGTGCTTCTTGTAATTACTGAATTATGTGTGTGTGTGTGTGTGTGTGTGTCAGCCGGGATTCGACTGAGGCCTCCTGCAGCGAAACGAACTCAGAAAACTGAATTTGGCCAAAGCTGAGGTTTACAGCTCTTTGATGGGGGATGTAAATGTATATATGTGTGTGTGTGTGTGTGCTTTGTGTTTCTTATACTTGTGGTGTGCTACCTCTTAAAAGTCGGCTATAAAATGTGTGCGAGCAGACGTTCACACACCAGTTTGTGTGAAGCCGGCGTGTTTATGTTCCTTCATACGTGTCGACGTGTCTCGTGTGTGTGTGTGTGTGTGTGTGTGTGTGTGAGTCATTTCACACGCCGCGGCTTGCTGAGAAAAAGGAAAGACGGGTTTAATCCAGCTTGACTCCCACTACTTCAGATGCAGCTTTTTTCCCATGCGGACTGTGCATGTCTGTCAGGGGCAAAGATGCCATTTCTTTTTCAATGACGGGGAAAACAAACTATTTTGCACTAAACCAGCAGCCGATGGTGCGAATGTGTGTTAAACAGTGAGAAACCGAGAGATTGAGGAATGGCTTATGCTAACCAGTCTCCGTTCTCTCGTTTCCTCATTAAAGTGGTGCAGGTGCATCAGTAGAAGCGCGTATCAGCGCTCGCTCGGAGGGCATATGCTAACCCGATTAACACTAACATTAGAGCGACATTAGTGCAGCCTCCTTCAGAGAAACACCCCCGGACCAGCTGCTCGCTCTCGCTCACCTTCCTCCAGATCCACGCACCGGCAGCTCGGCCCTCCCACACTCTCACGCCATCCAATTCGTCTCTTCCTCACAAATCTGCATTTTTAACAATTTATTCAAGAATATTGCCAATTAATTGGTTAGAGGATGAGAGACGGAGGAGAAGTTGAAGGCAAATTAACAGCAAATTTACTTATTTAATGCCAGTTTGTAACCTTAACAAATTCAAGCCCTTGTTTTTTTTGAGTCACTAACCATATTGTTATATATATCTATTTTTTTCTAGTTGCTAGTAGTAGTTTTTATAGTTGCTGCATGCACAAATATGCCCATAAAGAAAACTATTTATCCCAGGTGCAAGATTCTTTTTTGGGGTTATTCTAGTAGTAAAGCTTTCTGGGGTGAAGATTGCAGTAATAATAAGTAGTAAAGTGACCTATTTTTTCTTCTCAGGAAGAAGGGACAGGCCTTTGGGAAGTTAATTTAATTTCTGCTTAAAATCCTTGCCTACTCTCATGCCATTGGGAGAAGTGATGTATAAGTGGACTGTTTAGATTTTAGATTTTGTGCAGAGAGCTGCAGCCACAGACCTGGGTTAATGGGTTAACGGGACACGCAGAGCGGATTCTCCTCGTTCTGAGACCCTCCAGCGGGCTCGCTTCTGGTCCTCTCCTCCACTCGTTCATATCCGTGCCTCCATGTGTCTGTCAGTGCCTCCGTCCCATCTGTCTCCTGCTCATGCCAATCGCGCTCTCTTTCTTCCCGTCCTCACCACCGCCTCCCTCGGGCTCCGTTTTAAGTCTTATTTACTTCGACTCGGCTCTGTTGCCTTGTCATGTTCCCAGTTTTTCTCTCTCTCTCTCCCATATTTTTTTTTAACTTATGAACATATGCTCTCTCTTCCTCCCCCCCCCGTTGTCTTTCTGAGCAGCTGTACAGGCCTGCCAGCACGTCCGTTACACCGGTGCCGCGTGCGAGCGTGTGTCCTGATCCCAACACGACCCACCCACACGTTGTTAAGAACTTTCCGACTTGATATTTTTATACTTTACAAATAGCAAGTTTTTTAAAATCAGTGCTAGTCCACAGATGAATGCGCGTACATTCATTAGAGCGGTGGGCGCCACAACCACCGGCATCGCCTGTGGGCATGAAGCACCCCGCACAGATCACCACTGCCCACGTTTGTGTGTGTGTGTGTGTGTGTGTGCGTGTGTGTAGGACATCTATCACCGTGACAGGCTGCTGCGTGTTTACTTAATGATGTGGGGTTTATTTATGAAGTGATGGCCGTCGTGTAGGAGGCAGAGAAAGTCAGGGGAGGGGGGGAGAGATTGAGACAGCCTGAGGATGAGACATTAAAATATCATCAAGGTGATGGATGTCCACACACACAACATTAGAGGGGAATACAAAAAAAACAGCTGCGCAATGGATGACAAGTCGTATCTGGACTGGTGAGTGCTTCCGTGTATGTGTGTGTTTTGTAATGACTCGGAGTGTGTGTGTGTGTGTGTGTGTGAGACTGATTCGCATGCATCGCGTGTGGTTTTCTGTGACTTCTGTGTTCATTAAGGTGTCACATGTGCTGCCACCGTTGTTTACGACTCACAGGGTAATGAGTTGAAGATCGCGTGTGTGTGCGTGTGTGTGTGTGTGTGTGTGTGTGTGTTCCTTCTCCCTACACTGTGAGTCTACTTTCCAACCCAGCCTCTGACTCGCCGCCCGCGTTACAATAAACGCGTCACCGCCACGCCGCCGGCATCAGACTAAACACAGGCGCGCGGCGGCGTGTGTGACGTGAAGCCTTCTGGGTATTCTGCCGTGATCCTGGTCAGTGCAGCAGCTGTGAACACCGGCGTGACCACTGGTGACCACTAGGGGGCAAATAGGCCAAATGTCAAAGTAATTTGAAAACAATCATTGTGGCAACTATATTAAATCTGAACACTTTACATCTCTTATCTATATTGTATTTATTTGAATCAATTATTTATTAATGCATGCATGTCCAGCGCATATTATTACTATTTAATTGCATGTGTAACTCTGGAAAAACTTCATAAAAAGAGCAACAGCAACTAACAATATGAAGACCTCTTCACAACAGCAATGTGGCTTCTTCTTAAAGATCAAACAAGCCCATAAAAAAAAACGGCTCATGTACTTTTGTGGCTTAATTGGCCATCAAGACATTACAGAGTCTATCATTAGCATATAGGGGAATAGACGGAGAGAGTGGGACAGCGTGATTGTCATAATTACAAGGGTGACCTATCCACGGGCCGGGGACACGGGGAAATGGTCAAATTAGAGACAGATAGACAGACAGAGGCAGAGGGGCGAAAGGGCGAGGGGGGGGCATGAGGGATCGTTTTCAAGAGCGGCGTGAGCTCACACACACACTTAATGTGACACACAGGCGACTCCACCTCCACATTATGTAGATAGACGAGCGCTGAGAGAATAAACCGAGACACAAATAGATATTGTAACCAGAGTCCTTTCATCCCCACTTTTGTTTGTGTCAGCTCGGGTCAGTGTGTTACCCTGGATCCCGTAGCTCAGGGTGAGCAAATAGAGACACACGCACGCACGCATTCATCTTCCCTTTCAAAACACGAGTAAACCACTCAGAGAGTGAGAATGGTGCCGCTGACCTTGTGTGGAGAGCTCTGGAAAAACCTTTTTTTTAACCATTCAAGGCTGCAGAAATGCCGGGGAATAAAAGAGCAGCGCGGCGGTGGCGGTGGCGGCGGCTAAAAGGCTGATCACGCAGGGCTGGAGTGTTAAAAGTGTTCTGCTTTCACACTAATCTCATAGCACACGGCGGGAGGAAATAGACAAATGTGTGGAGAGCCATCCTGTTGAATAAAGAACAGCCATCCACATAAACACAGTGAGGTATTCCTGAATAAAGTGTCTCTGTGTTCTGCTTCTCCCACTTTTTACCATCATGGTCCTAACTATCTTAGGTTGCCATGGAAACCTCTTCCACTCCTTAATGATGACCCCCCCCCCCTCCACCCCTCCACCTTCCGTTTTTCAGGATGTCCCACAGGTGTTTGATGGGGCTGTAGGTGAGAGGACACGTTGGACGGTCCATCAGTGGCAGCGGGTCAGGGGTCGTTACCATGGCGACCTGGGCCCGCTTTCCGCAGGCAGGGGACATCTTCTCCCTATCCAGCACCCCTGGGACCTCATCAAATGGAAGGTATGGGAAGTGTCTCACCTCCACGTGCTTCTACGGTGTCATCATGGAGGAGCGGAAAAGGTTTCCACGGCAACCCGTGAAGCTCTAGTGAACTCCACAACAAAAATTGACACTTTGGCCATTTCTCTTAGGGGTGTACCCACTTTTATTGGCTGGTTGAATGATGACTTTATAAGAAAGAAGTACTAGTACTAATATACCAATGTGGAATTACTCCATTACAGGTAAAATCCTGCATGAAACATCCTACTTAGGTAAAAGTACACACTTACATTCACGTCACAGACTGAAGTGGCGATTTGTTCTTTATTTTCCAGCTACCACGCCGTCTCCAAACAACGTTCCATGATCGTCCTCCCTCTATTTTTGGAGCTGGCGTTACGTTACCAGGGTGCTGCACTCTTCCACTGTTTCTATTCTCCTATCTACGTGTGAGTGTGTGCGATTGTGAGTGGGGTGTTTCATTATCGGCCTCCTCAGGGAAGGAACCCACCGCTGCGCTCGCTCTCTTTTTTTTTTATCCTGAGGGGGGGGGGTGAAAAATAACAATCAGATCTGAGGTTGTGCCTCACGCTTGCTGCGCTTTAATTGTTTTTTTGTTTTTTTTCGGCAGCGACTGAGTCACGGCGAGGAACCCAGGGAGGAACACATGCTGCTGCCGCTACGCGTAATGAGTGACGAAGCCCCCCCCCGACCCCCCGGGCCTCGGAGAAAGTCAGGAGCTCCTAATGAAGACCGGTTCGCTGCTCAATAAACACAGACTGCGATACAATAAGCGAGGAAACGAGCTCGGTAGGAGGCCGGGCGCGTCAGGTGATTGGGTATCGACGGCGCCGCCAGCAAATCCATCACGCATTCCCCACGTGCCTCCGCTCCTCTCTCTGCTTAGCCGTGTCCTTTGATGAAAAACAAATCTCGCTCGGGAGGAAAGCGTTGCGGCGTGATCCGGCGATCCAGATCCGCGATTTTCTGCATCTGTGGGCTCGCTATTAGAAAATTCCCGTTTTAAAATGGCTGATAAATGGCTATCGATCAGGGCGAGCGCGTCGGGTTCGGAGGGGGGGAGTGTGTGGAGGTAAATGAAATAATTCCTCAGGCCGGATCGATACGGGTTCAAAGACATTTAGCAGTGCAGCTTGGTTAGGAGAGGCGGCTACAAAGCAACAGAACGACAGGATGTAACGGAGAGAAATTCTCCTCACAAACAGGATAAAAGTTACCGGGTTCTGACCCACTCACCCGGTGCGGGTCGTGCTCCAGGACCCGGCGGCGCGCCGCGTCCAGGTCCTCGTAGGCTGGGGCGGCCCGGACCTGCTGGTCCCGACGTGGACCCGGGACACCGCTGCAGACACAAAAAAACAGAACTTGAGTCATGTCATATTATTCCTACCACTGATACATGTTGGCATCTGACTTGACAACTGTTTAACTTTGAATGATTTTAGTCACATTAACTACAGAATCTATATTCTTTTCTGTTTAGGCCTATGTAGATGTAATTAATGTAAATCCGCTGTGTCGTCTCAGCGTTTAGATTCGTAACCAATGACCCATCCCCAACAAACCGTTACCAGATCAGAGCTGCTTTTTTATTCATGTATGAAGCCGTGCTGCATTTACTGGCCCCTTATGTATCACCTCTGGTAACTTTAAATTCACACGGTATTGGCAGTCTGAGCACAGCTGGTTATTGCTCTACACTCCATTAGTCGGGACTGAAAGAGGGAAAATGTCTTTTTCATAAAAAAAAAAAAAAAACGCACTTTACACTTTGAACAACCTGCAAAAAAAAATACAGTACTTTTACTGTACTAGTTTCTACTTTGCTGTATTCCGCCACTGAGGAAAAAGCCATTCGGAACGCGATCCATTCAATGTAATCTTTTGTTAAATCCATCAGTGTTCTTTGGCTCCACAGTGACAGCGCGTGAAGGCAGACAGATAATATCCGCAAAGCACTGCCGGCGCTCGGAAAACATCGAGGTGGCGAAAAGTCAGAGAGACGCGGAGGAAAAGAAAATGGAACGGCTATAAAAAAAACATCTGACGGATGTGCCTGGGTGACGGACGGATCGAGTCAACGCCCCGCGCTGATCCTGCTGAACCCGACCTTTGAGGAAACGGAGGGAGACCAGAAGGTGAGAAAAAAAAAAAAAAACAATACTGGAGCCAAAAAAAAAAAAAAAAAAGTGCCAGTAAGGAGATAAGAACTCAGGGGACAGAATGGGGACAAAACGTAAAGAGAAACATCATCATGCTCACTGGACCTGAATAGGAGATAAGATACACACACGCCAGAGTACAGACCTGTGCACACAAAAACAAGCATATGGACACACACACACACACACACACACACAAAAAGGAGGCGACAGACAGAACCTGCACGGCTGAGTGAGCTCTATCTTTCAGGACGTGCTGCCAAAGTGCGACCTAGTGCTGTCGTTTATCTGTGTTTACAGGCTACATTGGAAACGGGGTTTCTAATATTGACAGTGATACGCCGCTGCTGCTTTGCTATTTCTTCCTTCGGGAGATACAAACTATATAAAGCAGGAAAAAAAAAAACACATTCGAGCAGAGAAAGAAATGTAATACAAAAAAAAAAAAGCAACTTTTCAAGCTTCCCCCCTGGATGTGTAAAACCCAGCACGTGACGGAGGCCTTTTGTCTGACACACACACACACACACACACACACACACACACACAGTCCTCATCAAGCAGGCTGCTCCTTACATTCTAATGCTCTAACCTCCAGGCAGATATTGACCAGAACGAGGGCGTAAGGAAGGAGCGGAGCGAGGGCAGGAGACAACGAGCAGATCCAGAGGTTCATTAGTGAAGCACGTAGCTTCACGTGTTTAAGTCTCTCCTGCGACCCTGCCTTTAATTAGAAAAACCAAGCCCAGACTGGGCGTGTGTGTGTGCGTGTGTGTGTTTGTGCATGGAAGGCAGCCTCAGGAATGTGGAAAAGTGTGTGTTTTCTATCCGGGTGCAGTTAATCCTTGTAATTTGGTGTGTGTGGGACACACTGACAGCGTGGCTGTGTATACGCTTCTATTCTGACTCTATAGGGACAGAAAGCAGAGCGGCACGCGCTCATGCAAAGTGTCCCTATCCCCGCTCCACGCTCACGATCAGGACACAGAACTTAATCTGCAGGAGGAACTTTCCGAAAGTTTCCTCGACCCCATGGAGGCGCCTCAGCCTTATAGAGATTGATATGTGGGCGACGCTGTGCTAATTGTTACGACTTGAAATGGGTCTAATGGTTGGATTCAACGTAATCAATAATAATCTCTGCTGCCTCTCCAGCGTGCATCCCACTTAGATATTCACACCTAATCTCCTGTATTATTTATGCATCCACTTATTACTCCTGCTCACCCTCTGCAGCCCACCACCTCGCAAACAAAACAAACAGACCGACCCTCGGAGGACGGCCGCGCGGAGCCAACGTGAGTTTTTTATTTTGTTGTTGTTTTTTTTCCCCCTCCTCCTCCTCCTCTTTCCTCGTACCACCTCGCACCAAACCCATTAGCCGATCCCAGGGCCTGTAATTAGCGCTGCCATTTTGATTGAGCATGCGTGTCGCTCTCCAAATGAAACAACACTGTAATTATCTCATTATGCTGCGGCCCGCATCACTTACAATGCCAAATATTATCATATTAATGGATGAAGACGGAGGCTGATTCTGGATAAAGGGGATGTTGGTGATGCACATAGATGTGTTTGACCACATGAGCACACATCTCTGCATACTGTCAAATGTCCAAATTGTGCACACAGTGTCAATGATTTCTGGTTTTACGTCTTTTTTTTCCCCCCCACTGTCTTGGACATGGAGTTCACTAGAGCATCACAGGTTGCCAAGGGAACCTGCCCTCATCCATGATGCCATCACGGAGCAGGTATGAGGAACCATGACCCCAACGCTGCCTGGCTAATGACACTGAGGGTGAAGGTGATGGACTGTCCAACGCGTTTCCATGGCAACCCGTGAAGCTCTAGTGAACTCCACGTCCGAGATGATGAGGCAAAAATGACACTTTGGGTACAATCTGGAAATGTATGGTTCTGTGCTCACCTTAGTTTCCAGCACTTTAGACAGAAAAGGCTGCGTTGAGTTATTTTGAGGCAACAACAAATTCACACTGTTCTACAAGCTGCACACAAACTCCTTTACATCGTGTCAAAGTGTCATATAGTCAGTGTTGTCCCGTGAAAAGATAGAATATATATATATATATATATATGTGTGTGTGTGTGTGTGCCACTGTCTGCCTGTTACGTAAACCCAGCTAATAGAAGCTTTAGTCGTCCTCAGTTTTCTTAATGGAGCAGCGCGTTTTAAAAACTGTCAAATCCTGTCAAGGACATAATTAAAGCGTACTTATGAATATTATATTCCATTTCTGCCGAGACTGTTCTGCTAAACGCTGCTAAATCTCACAACCCCCCCCCCCCATTCATGCACAGCGCAGTGAACCCTCCTTATTGTAAAGCTGTAGGAAACCAGAGCACGGCTTGGAATCCGCTTTCTTCCTAAGTGATGTATGGATGTCAGGGCATCGGCCTGAGTGCCTGACATGTAAATAAACTACGGCTAATCAATAAGTCAATAAAGCCTGATTTTGCTTTATTAGCTCCCCCACAGACGCGGATACGACTGACATGTTTCCTCCTCAGAGGGTTTGCATCCATATTTCAGAGTGTCTGACTACGCAGGTTGATCTGACAGCGGATAGAGGGGGGGGGGAAAGGGGATGAGACGCGGGAGCGGGGAAATGAAAGATGCATCAGAAGACAGAATTAGAGCACGGGAAAAAAAAAAAAACCAAACAGCAGCATTAACACGGAGACAGAAGCTCAGAAAGAAGAGAGAGAGAGATGGTAGTGAGGAAAGCAGCTATCCCGTGGAGTTAGCCGGTGTGAGGGCAGACTAATTAGGACGCGTGTGCTGCCGGCAGCTGCTCGCTGACTCCTTCTTGCTGCGGCCAGCTGATTCTAAACGCGCGATTCTAAAGGCTCAGGCAGGCAGTTTGTGCACGCTGCAGCGCGCTGGAGGTAAGCTCACATCAAAGTGCCCTGTCAGTGTTCGCTTCCCTGCTACAATATTGGGAATAGCCGAACGGAGAGTCAGCACAGCTCCAAACTGGAAGCCATGTTGCACCCCCTCCCACTTCTAGAGAAAAAAAAAAACAACCAAAGAAATCTTGTCTTCTATTCTACAGCATTTATAAAGGGAACGAACCAGAATGCATTGGTGCACCTGCACGGCGAGCAGCAACGGACACATGACTCATCATGTAGTTTTCCTGAGTGTTTCAGGTGCACAGCCACAAAATAATTAAAACTAAATCAGCAGCTCCCAGTGACTGTCCAAGGAGAATGTGGATTGCTCAGGTTGAAAACAGGTAAAAAGGCTTAAAAAAAAACTTAAGCGTCTTAATATGTAGTCGAC
Organism: Eupleurogrammus muticus; assembly: GCA_036785175.1. NCBI lineage: Eukaryota > Metazoa > Chordata > Actinopteri > Scombriformes > Trichiuridae > Eupleurogrammus > Eupleurogrammus muticus. The sequence continues at coordinate 5,333,982 of JAYKQN010000024.1, forward strand.
ACTAATGATGTGTTGTTTTCTCTTTGAGCTCTTCCTCAGGCAGATGCTGTCTGACAACCAACACCCACGGCGCGAAACAAGAGGCAAAACCGAGACGTAACGAATCTAAACCTTCTTCCTGAAACACTTCCACATTGTTCCAAGTCTGTCAGTGGCACCTAAACCCCGCTCATTCTGTGCCGTTCTTCCGCGGCGGGTCTCTCCATCTCTCCGCTCCTCTCCCTCCTCTCATCTCATCGCCCGTTTCCGAGCGCCCGTCTACAAAGCGCGCCTCCCGGCTAATACAATTTGACAAGCAGAGCTAACCTTTTTTTTTCCCTCCACAGGTCAGCCTCGAGCACGGCTCTAATCAAATGTGACGCTCATCACGGTGCACACCTGCCATTGAAGGCCTAATGGAAATGTCCAACAGTAAATTAGGGAGACAGCGCTGTGAGGCCACTGCAGGGGGGGGAAGGGGGGGGGACTGCCGTGTCTAAGTTTGGCACACTCACCTCTAAAAACATTTGGATAAACACCTCAGCATTAAACACACACACACAGGAGCAGCTTCATCTCCCACACGCGCCGTATAATGAGCATTTCCCTCTCAGCGTCATTAGAACGCCGTAATGTAAAAAAAAAGATGAAAGCAAACCGATATGTTGCTTCCCGCAGAAACAACACGGATCTGGAACGTCGGCAACAAAGGATTGATTTAAATGAAGTGTGAAACTGGAAAGGTGCATTTGTTTTCGCCTATAGACGAACATACGCGCTGAAGAAAGCCGACAAGAAAGCTTACGCCTGCAGTTCTTCTCTCTTTTTTTTTTTTTTTCTCCCACACAGCGGCTTGAAACTTCCGCAGACCACACACACACACACACAGCATCGCTGCAAGGTTACACTGGGAGTTCAGAAATATGAAACTTGGGTGGCTGCGCGTGTGTGTGTGTGTCTATTTTTGACCATGTGTGTATATCTGTGTGAAAATGCGGCATGGGGGTTCCAACCTCATGGCTCGCCGCGCGTGTGTGTGTGTGTGTGTGTTTGAACAGATGTACCTGCTTTGTGAATGAGCGGCCGCAGGTGGCGGGACATGAATGTAAATGGCCAGTGATGGGGGAGCACGTGTGAATGTGCACGAGGGTGTGACCGACACGGCCAGAGATGCAGAGCTTTAGTAAAACTTGGCTTTCATGATTTTTTTTGTGCAGTTTTGGCCTTCGCTTGAAACCAGTACAGTCCGATTTTAATAATAAAAAAAAGAATCTAAATGTTCTACGGTTCTACATTTTTTTTCTACTATTGCAGCGCCTGTAAATCACTATTTGTGCTAATTTATATGTTAACATAATGCACTCCTAATTCGCACAGATTATAGGGGGAATGAATGGCTATTACGTAATAAAACATCTTAATTGCATTTTAACTCAAACCGTTATCTTTTCCCAACATGTTTTTTTGTGACGTTAACCATAGCATTGTGGCGACATAAAACATCATTATAACAGACATAATTACTGGTGATGTGCCTCGTACAGATGCTGGAGGCTGTATTGTGCATCAGGGCCCGTAGCAACCGCCATAGCAACGATAGCAACCACCACTTTTGTCCCGTAATAATTAACAAACTAAAGTCCCCATGCATCCACCATATCAGAACACGTTTTTTAATGCAGACACTATCTCAACATGGTGGATTTTACCGGCGGAGGATCAGAGGAAAAATCTGGCATCTTGCTTGATGTTCTCGCTGCAGGGGTTTGTGCAGGTGCACTTAATAAACTCGTGTAGCTTGACAGGATTATTCATGAAAATTCACGAGAATCCGTTGACTAACTTGCACACCGATCATTATTAAGGAGTATTTTCATGTTTGGATTAATGCACAGTGGTGACTCTCCTAGCCTAAGGCCTATGCTGTGTGTGTAGCACTGATGAAGCTCCGTACGCACAGGTTAACGACAACATCAGCGCATGAAAACCAACATATGCAGTATGACCGGCCGCCCTCTAACAACATTATTACACATTTACTTCAGCCTCTGGAGACCCCCCCTCCCCCCATCCACAGACTTAACAAGCCGGAGAAGGCTGCTCATCCATCACGCTAATGCTAAAGACTTTCTAATATACATTACGAGGCCAAACAGCAGGAGGAAGACGGCGAGCGGCGGCGGGGGAGAGAGAGAGAGCGGGCTGGTAATGAAGTCGCCGGCACTAGTGGAGGAGAGAAGTGGTCTAACAGATCTGTCAGGCGGCTGGACTGGGGCTAATTATCCCTCCGCCTCTTTTGTCTGCATCCTCCTCTCCTCTGTCACTTCCTCACTCTTGAAATGTACTCCGCCGGGTAAACCTCTCTCGCTTTCTTCCCCCCCCCCCCCCCCCCCCTCTAAACTCTTCTCCTCGCTTTCAACTTTTCTCCATGTCCCTCCATCTGTCGCTGCTTCCCGTTCTCCATCTGTCTGCTTTCCCATTTCCAACCTCTCTATACCCTCTTTTTTCCTGGATGAGATCGGGAGTCTTGGGGCTTAGGTTTTTTTTCTTTTTGATTTGCAAGTCAATAGTAATTTCTGTCAGAGAGTTTAGCTTAAGTGGAGGGAAGTTTTAATGTGGCCTGTGTTATTGTGTAGAATCCTCTCTAGATTTCCCCCCTCAAGCACGTTTTATCAGGCTGGGTCAACAATACTGGATTATTGTATATGTCCCCCTCTCAATTTTTAGGAGATGTAAGCGAGACAAATCGTCACACACACACAAGCGAGGAGCGTTCTGCCGCCAAACAAGATGTTCTTCCCTGACCTGGGTCCAACTGAGCATGTGTGCCGAGGTCTGGCGACGCGTCGGCAGGAAAGACACAGCCTTCAGGCTGTTATTAACAGCAGAGGAGTTCCGCTAAATATCCAAAATTACAGTTTTATTCAAGTTTATTCGCCAGATTGCTTCTTTTTTTTCCTACGGTTCACTTCTAATCTGATGCAGAGCTGAACATTTAATTAAAGCTAAGAGTCAGCGCTTTAATCCCAGCGTTTTATTTTAAATGTGCTGGAACACAAAGAGTGTTTCAGTGTCCGTTTCGCCGACTTCCAGCCGCACTCATTTCACATTCATATCTGTGAGCAGACAAGGATCCAGCTGGTGGCCTGAGGACTGGGAATTTAGGCGAAGAGCTCCAACTATTTGGACCGGATTACCTGAGGAACGTAGACTTAAAAAAAAAAGAGAGTGTTTTAAGAATTCTATCAATGCTTTAGCTTTGTATTTCATCTCTTCTTACTTTATAGTTCTTGTTTCATGTGCTGACTGATCTGTATTTTCTATACTGGTCCCCCGAAACAAACTTTTTCTTTTGTTCTTTCATCGAACGTTAAAACGGGAACTGCAATTATCAAGTGAAAATCAGTTTAATCATGTTTTTTTAAGATTGAGATTTTTAAAAATGTATAAAGGTCAGGATGATCATAAACATAACAGAGGAATCACATGAATCATGCATGACATTAGTGTGTGTGTGTGTGTGTGTGTGTGTGTGTGGGGGTTTTAGTACAGTGTAAGCATGCGCTCATGTTTTATGCATTTTCTGGCTTAGTAGACCATGAATGTGCAAATGCTTTTGGTCCGACACACACACACACACATGCGTGCGCACACACACACACACGCGTGCACACACACCTTTGAGCATCTACCCACGCGTACTCTGCACAGTCGAACAGATGCAAATGCGTTTCAAAAACAAACACTTTTGTATTTGAATATATTTGTGTGGAAAAGCATCAGAACACCGTGTGTCACCTTTCTGCAGGTGGGGGGCGGGGCTTGTTGACCTTGGCGTACAGCCCCTCCACGTCCTCGGCCGTGGCGGGCGGAGGCTTAGCGGCGGTGGCGGCGGCGGGGGACGGCGAGCGGCTGGCAAACTGCCGCGGCGAGGGCGCCTGGCGGAAGTTGTTGATGCGCGCGTAGTTGGGGTCGCTGTCGTCGTCCTCCACGTCCGGGAGCGACGCCGGGTCGGGGGTGGCGAGGCCGGGCCGGACCTCGGCGTAGCGCGGGTCCGAGCTGTCGGAGAGAGAGAGAGAGAGAGATTCAGACGTATTTTCAGCGAGGAGAGAGGAGCTTGTTCCAGGGGAGCGGGCGGGTTCATGTTCTTGCGTCAGGAAGATTCACAGCCTGTCAGGTAAGGTGTCAGTCACAGCGCTGCACTACACAGGAGACTGCAGAGTTTACGGCTCTTTCAGCGCCTCTCTGTGTTATAAACCCCTCTCTGTTCCCACTTTAAACTGTGAAAAAAACAACACGCAGGCTTCCTCGCCACTCGGGGTCTGATTCATACCCGTCTCTGCTGTCAGGGATCCTGTCGAGCTCCTCTTCGCTCAGAGCCTCCAGTTTGCTTTTGGAGGCTTTGGCTGCGTCTTTGCTCTTGTCTTCTTTCTTCTTGCCGAACCTGGAAGACACGAGGAGGGACAGGGGCGAGTGTTAAATCACCGGAATGACGTGACATGCTCGCATCTTTAAACCTCTGGTAGGTGACAGCAATGCAGCCTGTCGCATGCTTTTATTTTGAAGGGCAAAGGGGTGAAAACCCCATTTCATTAACAGTTGCAGGGATGAATCATTTCTGGTAGCGAGCTACTGTTTGACTGGCCCCACCCATTGTAAGACAACAGGGATTCCTGCCTATTAAACATTGTACGATGACACCAGCAGGCCTCAGCTTTCCCCAAATGTCGACACGCACATACAAATCCATTCCTGTACGGGCACTGGTTGCTTGGCTGGGAAAAAGACTGCTTAATGATAGATATGGTTATAATGTCACAGCTGTGTGTGTGTGTGTGGGGGGGGGTACACGAAACGCTTGTCGTGCAGCATATGGGGCATGAATATTTTAAAAAATTCAATAAAATTGTCGGTACGCGACACAGCGTGTGTTATGGCCTTCATATCAACTTTACAACCATCATCATCATCATCATCATCATCACATCGTTTGGCTTATTCTCTCATTTTATATTAAAAAACAAACAAACACGGCAACAATAAACCTCCGCTGCACAGTAGCGACAGATTAACCGAGCCTAAATGTCCTCCATGTCTTCCTGGCTTCTCCCGCTGAGCCGCCGTAACGTGTGTGTTTATCTCATTAACGCTCGGCCTCTGCTGCTCTGCTACGGGCACATCCTCAGATAGCGGGCGGTCACCGCTGTGGCCCCGGCGCCGTCCTGCAAATCAATTACCCGCGTTTTCAGCTAATTTACCCGCTTTACTTTTAGCCCTGCGTGCGTGTGTGTGTGTGTGTGTGAATCCTGCACAGAGGTGAACACCAGGTAAACGGCCTGTACGCACTACATTTCCCATCTCTTTGGCCTATAAACATGCATACTCACTCCTGGAGATCATATGCCACAGAAACAGTGTGGGCACGGCTGCAACGAGCATATTTCCCCTACTATTTTCCCTTGGAAGTATTCTGATTTCTACAGAGCTGAGAGCAGAGCACCAATTACCTCGACGGTGCCGCTATAGAACGTTGGCGTGTTGGGAAACGTCAGAGTGAATCAATAGACAATAGTAATTATTTTAAACATAAATATGTGATTATCTAAAATCCCAGGTTTTTACTGAGCCGCCTGTACTGTAGATCCCACACACACACACACACACTGCACCTTAATCAACATTCCGAGGGGGCAAAGGTCCCATCATTATATCTGCATTAATTAGGAGAAGCCTCTGTTTCTCAGTGCATTGCCTGAGAGATGGAAGGGAAGGGGCGGGGGATGGGGGGGCGTGGGAGTCCCAATTAGAGACATGTACCTGCCATGAGGGAGGTGGTTATCCCCCGCTCTCCCATTATCTCACCCCTTCTTCTCCCATCGGCGAGCCGACTGTTTGTTAACGATCTCTCGCCGCTTCTTTCTCTTTTTCTCCCCTTCTCTTTTTTTTCCCCCCCACTTCTACTCGCTGTCTGTTCTTTGTTTTGGTTTATTAATTCCGTCTGTGCTCGGGACACTTTCTGCTCCGTCACTCTTCCAGAAAGCTGACAGTTAATTTCCTGTTAGGTGCCGGTCGGCTGCTGGATTTCTAACTTAGGGAAAAAAAAAAAATGACAGTAACTCAAAAACACACACACACACACATATATATACTGTAATACTCACACACACAGGTAAGCAGCCACACACACACACGCACACACGCTACAGCAGGCAGCAATATCCATCAAGGCGGGCAGGGAAGAATAGGCCGTCTCATTAACTTTACCATCACCTACCTACACGAGCATTCATCAAACTCTCATTAGGGGCACGTAGGGGGTCCGGGGGAGTCAGGCCGCTCTCGTGTCCCACTTAATACCTTCCCCACTGTCTCGGCAGCTACTGGGAACCATTATTAGTGTGTCGCTGTCATCATTAGCCCTATAATGCGCTGCCGCCACCTCAGCGGGCCTAAGATCCACCGAGTGGAGAACGGGAGCAAAAAACAGCCTCGCTTTATAAGAACTGTATCTGGATAACAGTAAACTGTCAATTAATGAGCTGCTAATGACTTGCTCCGTATCATTTAGTAGTTAAAGCTAAAGTTGAAAATATTCCTTATTTAACAACAGTTGAGAAGTAAATAAGAAATAGTTGCAACTTTATGATAATGTCCCAATAACAATGTAATTAACTAATAGCTGGATCATAATGGATTAGTAATTTCTAAGGTATAGTTCTAAATCATTTACATACAGTTACGTTTGACTAATAACTTGTTAACAGCTTGTAAGGCACAGTTACAAATCTTCAAACTTATTTAGCAAGTCGTTTATAACTAATTAACTAACAGTTTATTAATGTCTATTAACTATAAGGCATCATTATAAATCCCTAACACTTAACAAGTCATTTATAACTCAGTAATTAACTAATTTGTCAATATATTATGATACTGATGATATAATATGATTTTTTTTGTCAGTGCTGCTTTGGAATAAACCGCTATCTACTTCCTGGAAGTGTGAATTGTGATTTTTTTTTTCCTTCGTCTCCTTTTCGTTCGACTGAACTTCCCGTGAAGCGAGCGGTCAGGCAGGCACAGCGAAGCAGGGAGCTGGTCGGGGAAGAGACTGTAATTACTACAGTTACTGTCACTCTGAGGAGGGGGGGGTGGGGGGGGATGAGCTCTAATGAGGCTCCATATGTAACACGGACATCACAGCGAGCCGGCGTGGTGATGCCACCCCCCCCCCCCCCCCCCCGGAATTAGCCCTTCGCGCGGGAGGGAGAGAATCAGCTACTACGGACGACAACCCAAGCAAACTGCAGCTACAGGATGAACATCATGAACCAGCGCCCCTTACACCAAACTTTTCAAGAAGTCATCTCTGCTTCTGTGCACTTTCTGCAGTCCTTTAAAGTGTAAAGGTCTGAAGTGGGAGTTAATCACGTCTGCCTCCTCATATGTGAGAAACCCTTTATTGGGTGAGACAATCACACAGATTTAAATTAACAACTTTAGAACTAAGTTCATAGTTCACTCTATTCTCCCTCCCATCCCCAGCTCACAATCAAGTGAATTATTGGAGAATCACACCCTGTTTTACATAGACAGTGCGTGGCAGGAACACTGTGTCCTGTATCAGAGGTAGGAACACGGAATGAGCGGACTTTGTTTGGCACAGGGCTGCGTGTTGGAGGCTCCTATTACGGCCGTATTGTGTGGAATAAAAGGAGACACGGGCTGTCTGAGCTCCTGCAAACTTTATCTCTTCACTTTAGTCTCTAACTAGCTCCTGATACAGGTCTACGCACTGCTGCTTTCCTCCTACAAATGCTGGATTTTATGCATTCTATTTCTAAACTTTAGACAACTTTAGAACTGTTCAGTGAGTTTTATAGTCCGCCTTATTTTACATGAATGTTTTATACTTGAAATAAGACAAATTATCTGCAGGTGGAATAAGATACTTCCATTCAATCTTGGACTAATTGTACTGAAAACAAGATATATATTTAGCAGACGAGTTCTATTATGAAAACTAAATACAAATCAGGCCGTGAGGTGCATTTAAACTCTATGTGGTCCAGCTGCAGTCTCAGGAAGCTGCACAGGTGTCGGGCAGCATCCGCCACACACACAATCCTGAATTCTGCTCAGTTCGCAGGCGCCCGATTGATTTTTTTTTTTTTTTTTGTCAAGACAAACACGAACGGATAAAAGCATCACGTCTCCACGGGTTATAAATAGATAATTTTGAAGTATTTCTAAGACGGAACGAGCCTCGTGGCGTGATTTTGGTAAACTTAACTCACTGTCAAAACACAAGAAAGAATGAGTGAGAAAGAAATTAGAAGTCAGGAAAAAGAAAGAAAATAGCGAGAGCTGCCTAAATAGCCTCGGTGGATACACGAGAGGCACTGAGAAAAAGACGTATCCAGACAAGGAAATGGAGAAAAAAGTGATATAAAAAAAAAGGGAGTAGAGATGGATGGATGAGCCAAAGCTCCTGTGAAAGTGCAGCTCAGCTGGGGAGGAATAAGGAGCTTAGGAATATATAGAAGCAGCGCTGTTGTGTTCAGAGGCTCGGGGAGAAGCGTTAATCAGCCAAGCAGAAATGTTATCGCAGTAATTAGATTGCTGTGTATGTATTTGGAGAGCTGCACACACACATCTCAGCGGAGTCTGCAGTGAAGAGAGGAAAAAAGGGAAAGAGAAAGAGAGGGGGAAACAGGAGCCGCAGACAGGCAGAGATTAACACTATGGAGGCTGCTGATGTAACGCGCCGCCTTCCTTCTCCCGCCGTCGCTCCGCGGCGGTGAGACGACTCGGAAAGTATTCTGGGCCCGAAATAGACGGCGGAAAATAGACGAGAGAGAGGGAGAGAGTGTGTGTGTGTGTGTGGAACTGCGAAGGCACACACACACAAACAGGTCACGCCGGGTCACCGGGGTCACGCCTGGTCGTGATGGGCGGCTCCGGCAGCCAATCCTGGCACGAGGAAAACCCCACCTGGGCTGCGTAATGAAAACAGCCGGCAGGTCCCGAGCCCCCCCCCAACCCCCCCACCGGGCATAATTAAACATATTTATCCCGACTTCGTCTCCATATGCTCCACGCGGCCTTACAGCAATTTGGCCCAAATCTGCTTCTATTTAACGGCTGATATTTGCCACTAAAAAAAAAATAAAAAATAAAAAAGAGGCGCAGAGTTAAAAGCGCAGTCAGGAAAAGATCCATCCGATGGTAAATTATACTTGAAACGGCTCCAGTTAGAGTGCATTAATAATGTAAAGGGAGGAAATTCATCCGTTAGAGCTTTTTTTTTTTTTTGATAATTCCTGAGACGATAACTCAATTTTTATAGGAAACCGCGAGTAAGGAAGGATAGGAGGTAGCAGTCGCCCCTGCTGCAAATAAATACATATAAACGCGCTATCGTTTTCTTTTTAAATGATTTTAATCCAGCACCTGAAGGAGGCAGACAGTGTCGGGCGTGAATGCACGGCAGGTTGTTCTCATGGGAGCGCAGAGCCAGATAAGGAGAACTCGTCTTAATTAACGGTCAGTCCCCCGAGTACGGATTCATCACGCAGACAAAACGGCGGAAAAGAAGAGGGAAAAGATGGAGAAAAAAAAAAAAAAGAGAGGAGGAATGAAGGCTGAATACAGGAAGGGTTAAGTGGAAAATTATGCCTATATTATTATGTGTAATTGTATATATTATATGCTTTCTCACTAATTGCTTTGTGCATATTAATGAGTGGATGTAGATTTTAATTAAAGGACGATAGTGTGATTGGTTCATTTACTGCTGAGAAACTATTTAAAAATGTGTGATTCCTTTTCCCGCATCGATAAAGTTTCCCAGCTGGAATCAGGCAGGAGAGGTTAGACTGGTTCCTCCGCTTGGAAAAGAGACACTTAACCTTCTGCGTCTGGAAGGCAGAGGTCACACTCCGCGTGTGTGTGTGTGTGTGTGTCATTAGCCGCCCTGAAACGACAGGAAGTCCATCCATCACCCCTGGACGGGACGCTCCCCGCCATCGGAGGTGTAATGGCTTCCTGGCGCCCCCTCCGCTTTGAGCGTATGTGAACGCCACGACAACGTAAGATCAAATGCCGATTGGTCGTGACCGTTTCCTGTTTAATTGGCCGGTGAGCGATGGGCCGGCGGGCCGCTGGCCTTTACGGATGTGTCTGCACCTCAAACTGTCCGTCCCTCAGGCTCAATTGGCATGTCATAACTCGATAGGAGCTGATGGATCGAGGAGCTGATCAACACAAATGGAAGTCTGAGGCCCGCTGTCTCATTAGATAATTACCTCCTGGGTAATAACTCATCGAATAAATGCGGGTATCGGATTCCTCGGTCGGATGAGTCACCAATACCGGAGGAAATAAAAATGACAAAAAAAATTCCTAAATGAGATCTGTGCCATTTGAAAAGATGGGACATTTTGCTGGAAAAACTGAAAAAGAAAACCATGCAATTAGCTGTCTGACAACCGCTCCTTACATAACACTTGATCAGATGATGCAAGATGTAAATCCGCATTAAGCAAAAGAAAAAGAATCTAATTAGAAAGCGCAAGCCTCCCAGAGTTCCAGTTTTCCACTTTTCTGGAAAATCCGGAATGAGCTCATGAATAAAGTTAATAATTCTTCGACTGCTTTCTCCTCCCTGCGGAACTCCAGATCTGAAACGTCCAACGTTGGAGAAGACAAAAAAAGGACATGAAGGCCGATCGCGTGGGACTTTTAAGGGGATGACACGAGCTCATGAAGCGAACGAGAGAGACGGGAATGCGTTGGGAAGGAGAAGGCGTAGGCAGCCATGCTGCCGCTGCCCCTTTATCAGCTGATTTATATGCATGAGGATTTCCTCATCATCTCCCCTGGCTATCCCCCGGCCCTGTGATATTTGACTGACAGCCTCACATCAACACCAATAAACCTGCACATCATTTCGGGGGTGGAAGCTGCCCCATCGCTCCGAACGGAGGGAAGGCAACGGATGGAAAAAGTTAATTTGTTTTCCCGCCGTAAACCTGTAAATTAGGCCCGTGGCTCGGCAGCCGGGAACAGGAAGCGGCTCTCCGCTGTGCAAAAGCTCATTTTCAATGAGCATAACTTGGCAGCTTTTTATATTTAGAGATGGGAGTCTTGTCGGGAGCAAATTGTGCACGAAGCTGAATCACGCTGTCATTTTAAGACGATTTCTCCCCTCTATGAAGGGTGGTTCGCTGCTTGCTTCAATGTTATGGCACATGTGTTTAAGGTCGAGGGTTTTAGTGTGTTAGGAACTGCGAAGCTGGAGACTTTAGGAATTTAAATGACAGGGATTAATAAAACAACTTAGTGGATGCACCCAGGCAACGTAAAACCACTGCACACCAAATATATAATGTATATCTTTACACACAGGAATAAAAGAGAAGTCTCCATTTCAATCATTCCAACCAGATATAAAAGTGAATGACTGCACCGTGCAAGGCTTTCCACTCCCTGGGAACATGCATTTAAGGCGGCCCTGATCAGGAAGTCATGGCTGTCTGCTGCAAAAGAAAGTGATTTGCTGGTTTTGCATAAATAATTTATGGGAAAGATAAAGAGATGAATAGCGATGAAGCGAGGGAGCGAGAATGCACATCCACAGGAGACGGGTTTGTCCTGTGTGCAAAATGTATGGGGGCTTATGCATATTTCACAAAAGAGAATAATGGCGTTAATAAATACTCTCCTGAAGACTGCCAGATGAGACGGCGGATCAGAGAAATCCACCTGAAGGGCTTCAGCCAACGTTGGGATTAAGTAGCTCCAGTTCACCCCCATCACAGACAGACACCCTCATGTCACAGGGATTTGTATTTTTTATTTATTTAAGTATGTAACACTGCTGAAGACCTGTTCAACTATTTCATCATTTCCTACCTGTTGTATGTTAAAAGTGTTAATCTACCAAACTAGAGTTTATAGTAGTAGTAGTACAAGAAGAATTATTTGTACTAGTTGATTTAATGTAAAACTTCTCTCACTCCTATTTTGAAGTTTAAAAAAGTTTAATTTGAGCAGGAAAAAAAGCACTAAAGACATTTCTAATTCTAAGGAACACTGGTAATGTGCTAATTGGCTGGAGGGGTCTGGGACCCCACAGAGCTCATATCAGTACCTTTGACTGTAGAAAAGACAGGAAATAGAGAAACTTAAAAAAGTGCAGCCTAGCAGCAGTGATGCATCAGACAGCATCCCGCAGGGCTCTGGTTGTGTAAAGTCCAGCCCACCGGCGGCTGCTGCTCCCTGATAGGACGAGAGCGGAACGGACGCAGCTGATTGGTCTGATTTCTCCTCCAGCTTCGGGTTGGGGGGGCGATTTGTAAACAGCGGATCAAGACGCCGCCTTTCATGTCCTTTAAATTTGAAGGGAGGGGTGTTTGTGTGTGTGTGTGTGTGTGTGTATGGGGGTTAGGGTGAGGGATGACACACCCAGGGATTTATGTCAGATGGACTCGACATAAACACACGCACACACACTGTGCGGAGCGTCACCTCCTGACACAACCAGAGGAAGTACTGATGAAGTCGTGGATCAAACCGCTACATGTGTCTAATCCTCACACAGAAACAAGCATTAGCCACATAAGGTGAATGAATGAACGTCAGGGAAGTTAAATTAAGACCATTAATAATATCGCCCTGATTGTACGGGTGGTTAATGTAATCTGTAAAAGGGGAATCGTACAGGAAATTGAACGCTTTTATTAATGCTGCTAAACTCTTTTAAAAACAGACAGGAAGCAGCATATGGATTTAGCAAAAAAAAAAACAACAAACCCGCGCCTGCCAGAGGTCAAGTTGCACCCAGCTGTTTGCACCACGCCAAACGCCAAAACCAACTGGTTCTGCAAACACTGGCACGGCTAAACTAAATATTTACGGCCGACTTCCAGCGTTTGTTGTGCTATAGCCGCCGCCGCCGCCGCTGCTGCGCGGGCTGTTCGCTGCACAGAGGTAAATTGAGGTCATATGTTTATAATTTGCCCTTTTCCCGATGCTGCCATTGGAGTAAAATAACATTTGAGAGCGGGCAATTAGATTGAACCGCGCGATACACCAGCTAATTAAGTCATATTTCAAGTTCAATAACGATCAAGTCGGCCAGATAAAGGCCAGAGAGAAAAGGGAGAAAGAGCGAGGGGTGTGTGTGTGTGTGTGGGTGGGTGCAACAATCTGGAAGCTCTTCCAATGCTTGGCTTTATTGTCGAGTTGGAAAAAAAAGAAAACATCTTCCATCAGGTGCTTAGGAGAACAGTGGAGCTGTTCTGACTGTTTAAGACTGTTGTGGTCAATTCAAAAGGCTGATACTGCAGACAAGAGGTGTGTGTGTGTGTGTGTGTGTGTGTGTGTGTGTGTGTGTGTGTGTGTGTGTGTGTGTGTGTGGGTGTGAACAAACACATGCTACTTTTTGAGGAAAATTTACAATGCTTCAGTCATAGATCATAGATAAACTTAAAATCAATTGGTTAATAAATAGCCTGGCTATATATTAAATAATACTGTGATACGATACTGTGATTATATGTGTATTACAGTAGTATTTTATCCATGCAGTTACACTGGATGCATCTGTGTGTTATGATCAACTGACACTGTGAATTTACAGTTATTCCTGACAGATTCTAAACATTTTGAGCTGCAGCAAAACCACCTCCACCTCCGACTACTCTCGTTTCCGCGTGTGTGTGTGTGTGTGTCCTTCATCTCGCCCTTCTCGCCGGCGCCGGGCCACCGCCGCGCGAACATCTCTTCCATTACCGCCCTTGACACGGCGGCCGATTGGATTCTTATCTGCCATCTGCGGGCCCCGGCGCTTTAGCCGGCTGCTATCTCCCGCCGCGGCCTAATTGAATCTCCAGTTGTTGGGAGTGCGGTGATACACTGACCACACCGTGTCACCGCCGATAGATAAGCGTCGCCGGCGCAGGATTGGACCGCCGCGATCGAGACGGGGGAGACGTTGATAAAGGGGTGACAAGCTGGTGCGTGTGTGTGTGAGTGTGTGTGTGTGCGACTCCGCTTGGATTGAGAGATAATGGATACCCTCAATTATCAGGAAGGTTGTGCTCATATCCAATAACCCAATATCCCATAATCCCGCTGTGCTTAGCGGGTGATTTGTTGAAATTAAGCCAAAGGAAAGTAGGCCAGCGAGCTGCTGTGTTCCCCTTCAGTTTGATAGAAAAGCTAAAATCTCTTGTTTATCGCCGGGAATGCATCATTCGAAAATCTTCCCATGATTCTCGGAGTGATTAAAAGCAGCTAAAAATAGATCCCAACGCTTACCTTAGGAGGGCGAATCCTTTCTTCTTGGTCTTCTTCTCCGGATCCTCGGCGGGATCGTCCGTCTTCTTCTTCCCTTTCCCCTTCTTCTCCTTCTTCGCCCCCAGTTTCTTCTTCTTCTTCTTCTTCTTCCCGTCGTCCTCGGCGTCCAGGTCGTGGCGGGACGAGCCGCTGGCCGCCGTCTCGTGGCCGGAGCTCTGCTCGGACAGGTCGTCATCTGGAGGGGGGGGTATTCACTTTTATAACAGGTAGCCTGTATACTTTTAATTCTAGATCAAACTGTGCAGCAGAGGAGTGATTTTTCCCGCATCCAAACATCACTACTCAACATTTAGTCGTATTTCAGCTCTGAAATCACACATCACGTGCGTCCACAAGGTAGAGCTTTCAAAAAAATGTGCTGCTGTAAGATATAAAGTTGCTGCCCCTCTAAATCGCTGAGTGGCTGGAACGGTGCAGCATTTCATTAAGGTACTTAGGCTGAGCGCTGTCCCCTGGCAGGCCTCGGTGTGTTACCAAGGCGATGTGAAGTCTCATTCAGAGCACACACACAAAGCTGCCTTCCTCACCGTCCTCCGACGGCCCGTCGTACGACTTGTCGATGGCGTTCCTGAAGCTCTGGTTGCAGCCCCGCCCGCGCACCATGTGGGGCCGCGGCCGGTGGAAGGGGACCTGGTCCTGGACGTGGCTCTGGCGGGCCTCGGACACGGCCGTCTGCAGGCTCTCCAGCGAGCTGGACTTCCACAGGCCCAGCGTGGGGCCCAGGGCGCCGCCGCCGGAAGGGGCTGGAAAAATGAGACAGAATGATTTGACATAAACCTGCATCATCCGCTAATATTTCCGTATCCACAGTTGATCCCATATCGCAGAAAATTTGATTTAAATTGCTTTTTGAGTGGAAGGCCGGGGTGTTGCATAAATAGCGTCCCAGTCCGTCGAGGAGCGCGTACGGGCTTCTGTGGGGTTGTGATGTCACAGCCCCCCCCTCCCCATTAAGGAGTCCTGCGAAACGACTCGCCGGGCTGTCAGACCAGACGCCCCCCCGCTGGACCCACGCCAGATTAAAAAACTCAGTCTAGTGTGAAATCCGGGCAGATTCACCTGGCGGAGGCGGCGGACTCCTCTGGCAGCGGGTTGAGCGGATCGGACATTCATTTATGGGGGAAAAAGTTCCGCACCGCAGCTTTAATATTAATGAGACAGACAGGGAATGACCCGTTCTTCCCCGGGAGGTCCACAGAGAAGTTAAACTATAGCGAGAGCACAACTATATAAAACAGGACCCAGAACTGTCTAACATGTATATTCAGTAAAGTAGAAGATTTAAACCCGAGCACTTTCCTCTTAATGGATATAGCTTTTTCAGCAAGGAAAAAAAAAAAGGTTAAGTGCCAGAAATGTGTCACTATGAAAATGAAAAGCAGCGAAGGTTAAGGAGGTAGAGGAGGGGGGGGTTGACAGGAAACCTGAGTTTTATAGAGGGGAATGTAAAGGAGAGGAAGAATGAGGAGGAGTGGTACAGGGACGGGTGAGGCGCGGCATTATGGGAAGTGACAGGCCCTGCCGTGGCACAATGCTAAGGTACGGCCTCTGGAGGAAAAGAGGAGGAGGAGGAGGCTGAGTCAGCAGGAGGAAGGAGGACAAATAGAAATGTCCTGGCCTGACCTGCAGGTCACACGAGGAAAACGCGGGCGAAGGAGAAGTTACAGTCACACGCTAAAAACTTTCCTGTAGGGATGAGTTTCTCTCGCCGTGGCACTCACTGCTCAAGACATTTTTTCTTTTTTTTGTCATTTCAGAAGGCTTCAAAGCACCAAAGTAGAGCGGGGAGTAAGGGGAAGTGAAAGCGAAGCGGGCGATAGAGTCGGTAGGAAAGGGAGGAAGAAAGTAAGCGGAGCGTTGCTGCCTTTTAAGTCCTAAATTGACTTTCTGAGAGGAAGTGGGATTTATGGGAAATAAGGGGTTATAAATAGAGACGGGTGGGGTGTGGGGGAGCGCTCAGGAATAAAACGCTCAATTTGAGAGGCAGGATTTGTGTCACAAATGTAATTACGGCTGTCCAGCTCGCAGCCTGATAGAATTAAGCTCCTTGCCAGTGCACTGCGCTGTACACAGAGAAGCTGTGGCTGTGTTTGTGTGTGTGTGTGTGTGTGTGTGTGTGTGTGTGTGTGTGTGTGTGTGTGTTGTGAATGCTACAAAATATAAGGATTTGAAGTTTTAAAAAAATAAAAAGAGTAAGAGAAAGTCATGATACTGTACTGCCTGTATGAGATAGCAGTGTGTGTGTGTGTGTGTGTGTGTGTGTCCTTGACCGCCTCAGATGAAATGTGAAAAGAAGTAAAGTATGAGCACACTTTGCTTTCTCTCCAGCGTGTGTGTGTGTGTGTGTGTGTGTGTGTGTGAGCGGTAGAGGCGGCCATCGGTGCCAGCTCTATCCATCCGAGGGTGAAATCGGCGTTTATCACTTATCGCTGCCCGCCGCGCCAGCAGCTGCTCTCCCAGGTCCAGGAAACTTCCTCCACATCCTCCTGCTGGTCAACTTTTTGCGGCCTTGAGCGGGGGGGCGGAGCGTTGCTTTGTCCCCCCCCACCCCTTTAAATCACAATAAATGGTGTTTCTGAGCTGCAGAGAGAAGCTTTGTACTATATAGAGATCATTTCTGGTGTTTAAAATAGTGTTTGGGATATGAGAGTTTCAAATGAAACTCAAGACAAACTACTTTTTCAACTTGTGATTGACAGGTACCTTTTGGGGAAACATGAAGCGAGAACTTACTTAATGCTAAGAACGCTGCAGAAAACAAAGAAACTGCCAATTACCACTTAAAAGTGGATATGCATTCCGCTCTAAACCCTCCAAACACTTTGAAGATCTACCAACATCCACCCAGAGAACACACACCTGCTGGCAGAAGCACACACACACACACTAACCACTCCCACAGTGTCTCAGCCAGGTCTTAACACTTATCTATCAACTGGACCACAATGTGCTCCACAGAAAGCGGCTTTGTAGCACACTGGCTGAATAGGTTGCTACGGTTACAAGAAAGTGCCCCCTCCATCAAACCCGCTGGGGGTGGCGGTACGAAGAAGGTGCATGCATGTGTGTGTGTGTGTGTGTGTGTGTGTGTGTGTGTGTGTGGAAGAGAGGGGTGACAGCAAGTTGCCAAGGAGACACTTCAGCCAACTGTGAAAAAAGGGGCTTGTTGCTCCTGGCCATCGTCCTTTAAATGTGGCACGGAGACCTGCATGATCACAAAGATACACACACACACACAGTCACGCTTATAGAGGCACACATGTACAACACAGATGCACACACACACACACACTTTCCATCTAGCATCTCAGGGCAGACCAATAAAAGCTGGAGGCAGTGTTCTGGCCGGCAGTAAAAAAGGCTTTAACCTGCACACCACCACAACAAACACACACACACACACACACACACCTGTAAAAGAAAAGCCTGATCTCAGTGCTGTTCAATAAAGCTCATTGAATTAAATTCTGTACTGTAAGCAACAGAGAGGCTCCTCCACTGTCTCAATAGAAGCAATTCAATAGCAGCCTAATTGAATTACAACAGATAGCAACAATCTCATCTGAATGCATGTCTGTGAATGGATTTGAATGGCGTTAACCACACAAAGAAATGAAGAGAGCTAACAATGGCCCCTCAACAAGGCGCGTCACTTCACCTTAGACGGAACATCCTGAATTCGGGCTTTGAAACGCCCGTCGGAGCGCAGCTATGGCGACGCGTGTGAGGCCCGTTGGTCAGACGTTTGTCGTTAAAGCCATGTGCTCATACTCCATCTAATCATAACACCCACCCAGATTCATACCCTATCACTGCAAGCAAATCCAATTCATGTTATAGCCAATCAAAAGTCCACTCCAATTAAAAAGCCATCCAATCATCACGCGGCCCTTCATCACCCTGAATGCAGAGGGAGGCCCTGGCAGTAATTGTGTTTAGCTGTTTAGATGCATGAGGACATACGGGGCCATACGGATTCAGCCTCCAACTAGATGTATGGCTTTAATAACCGGAGAGGACTTAAAAGCCAATTTCATAATTACTGCTTACCTCCAGTATTTACGGCGGCGTGGCCGGGGCGGCCCGGGGATGGATGGGAGCGGGAGTGAACTGCGCCAGAGCGGGACACGTGCCATTTGTAAATGCACGCGGATAAAAGAGGGCGTGTGTAACGAGGGGGAACCGCAGGGTAGAAACCCACCTTCGTGATGCCTTTGCCGACTCTTAGATCATAAATTTCAATGTCGCGGATTGGACGACGTGACGTTCTGGGCTTTCCAGGTGGTCACATGGTCCAAGTCATGACTCAGCATGAACTACACAATGAAGCCTGATCACATAATGGCCATCATAGACCTGCAAGGTGTACTAATGGCCATTTATATTATTACAGGAAGAGGTAAATTAGTAAAAGTAGGAAATTAACACACGACATATACAGAAATTAGATTCATACAGATTTTTGACTAATAAGCACGGATAAATGTGAAAAGCAGCCATTGAGTGGGCACACATCATTCTGCACGGCGAAGCTCAAACATCCACTGCCACATGAACGGCAGCAGGACTTCCTGTTGTGGGGCTTCCTATTGGCTTAATCAAAGACATCAACCGTATGATAGTACTGGGCCAGTTTGCATGTCGATCTTTGCTGCGTTTCATTTCCTGTGTTTTTCAGCACCATGTGATCAGAGCAGACATTAACACACACACACACCAAAGACCTGCTGCAGTACAACAGGGCCTTAATCAACCCAATTAGGCTGACCAGACTATCATGGCGGCAGGATTGGCCGTCTCCCACCACGTTAAATCTCCCCGCATCTGGTGTTCCCTTCATATGCAGATTTATTAAGAGTCTGATCTGGGTTTAGGATGATTCTTATTCCTCATTTAAAGATGAAAAGCAAAAGTTGTCATGCATCTATTTATTCATACAAGCACAACGGTTCCCTATGAGTGATAGGAATACACGCTGTGTGTCTCACACACACACACACACACACACTCTAAAGATGCCGGGCTGGGCCTGACTCGGCGGAGGGAAATCCAGAGTTGGAGCATGTTCACCATAATCACCATAATCACATAAAGGCTGGAACAGATACAGCTGCAGAGGATGGAGGGAGACGAGGAGGAGGAGAAGAAGGAGAGAGGGCCGACGATTACACAGGGAAGAATAAGAACGGATCAGCCTGGCGGGAGAAAGACAATCCGAGCGATCACAGAGGGAAAGTCGGATGTAAGAGAGGAGGAGAGCGAGGGATGGAGAGGATGCTAAAGACGAGGGATGAGCCTGGCGACAGGAAGCAGGAGAATAATGGAGACAGAGAGAGTGGTGGTAAAAAAAACTGAAGATGGAGACTCCTAAAGACTGGAGAATCAAGAGGGAAGAAAAAGAGAGAGGGGGAGAAGAGAGCGAGTTGGAGGAGTGAAGCTTCTCCAGCTTCTCTCCAGCCAGAAAGAAAAAGGGTTTTAGCCAGATTAAAGAAGCCGGGCAGGCCTCTTAAGACCATCCGCCTAATGAAATATGTCAAAGCCCATAAAGAAACACTGAGGCCATTTAAGAAGGAGGCTGCTGCTGGTGGTGGTGAGGGGGGGGGGGGGGGCAAACTGGAGGAAGCTGGGCAAACACACCGCATCAGCAAAAAATGGAAAAAAAAAAAAACTGTCAATACGCATTAGCCAGGACGTCAACGGGAGAGGAGAGGAAGGAGGAACGGATCGCTTTATTTATCACGGGGCCACTGGGGTTACAGCTCCTGATCGGGGGGGGGGGTTATCTGGGAGGAGGAGGAGGAGGAGGTGAAGCCACTTGTGGGAATGCTGAGTGTGGTGGATTTGAGGTCAGCAGCGGAGCTCGGGACATTTGTATTCTGTCCGGCATGGAGCTTAGCCGGCTGCTGCAGACACACACACACACACACACACACACACACACACACACACACACACACACACACACACACACACACACACACACACACACACACACACACACACACACACACACACACACACACACACACACACACACACACACACACACACACACACACACACACACACACACACACACACACACACACACACACACACACACACACACACACCTGAGTGAAAAAAGGAAGCCGCTATCTCAAAAAATAAAAAGCTGGTCTTCTTTTTTTTTTATAGTTATAATACAAAATGGAAATGGACACAAGACCATGACTGGGGTTTTTACATTTATCCCTATATCACACAGCGTTGTCATCTCTATTTCAATTCTCACATATAGGTCTCTCGCTGAGATTTGCCCAGAATGCACTGCAGTATTTTGGCTCGCACAAGTGTGCCCCGAAAGTTCAAAAGATGAAAACAGGATTTCCTGGTCATGTAATGTGATTAGTGTTTTTTAACTAAAATCAAGAAAAACGTTTAAAAAAAAAAGGCTAAATTACCTGCCATTGGAACAAGATATTTGCACCTGATAAGACTTCAGTTCTGCAGTGTGTGTGTGTGTGTGTGTAGGACGTTGAATTGGCATGAATGAACATTGAAACTCTATCTGATGGAAGTGTTGTGGACCTGTTGGGAGCTCAGATGTCTGTCTGGACTATAAAAGCATTACCATGATCCTGGCTGATCCAATCACAGGTGGACAGATGCAGGTTTGTCTCGGGGTGATTGGATCTGGCTGTCTGATTTATATATACGAGCGGATGAACGCGTCGCAGCGTTTCGGCGTTAGCACTAAGTCACTGCCTGTGTAGAAGGAAGGAAAGAAAATAGTAAATCCGCCTTCATTTTTTCCCCTTCCCCACTTTAACGGGACTTCTTTAACGAGGCGGAGGAGGCGAGCGCTGTGAAATAACAGTAAAAAAAAAATAGCCGAGGCCGTTGTAATGCAATACGGCCGCTGTCAGCGGAGCGGCGATTGAGCGCTTCGGGCCTCGCCGACCTTGGCGGCTATAAAACAGCCCCGAGCTCACACACTAAGTGCTTCACAACTCAACTTTGTCAGCCTGGGGGGTGTGTGTGTGCGTGTGTGTGTGGTGTGTGTGTGTGAGATTAGATCTAAACTCACCATCCCTCCGCCCGGCCAGTGATCCCACATTGCTCTCATCTGCCACTAGAAGAGAAAAGAAACACACACACACATGCACGGTGAATATTACCTGTCAGTGGCACACATGCTGAGACACAGAACAGCGCGTGGAATCACTCCACTGCTGTTTTTTTGGATGATTATACTAGTATCTGCAGCCTGGAGGACCCCCCCCCTCCCTACACACACACACAGGAGTAACAAATGAAGGAGAGCAGGACGACACGGACCGAGGGAGGAAATGAAAAAAGAGAGCAGAGAAAAGGGCGATATTGTGATTGTGGAGAGAAAATGAGTCCAGATAGAGGTGAGACAATAAGAGAAATAATAAAAGTGAAGAAGGAGGAACCTGCGAGCATCAGCATCACCCCCCCCCCCATCCACACCCACCACCTAATCTAACTAAACAGGATCGCAGCACAGCCAGTGCACCATGGGATACAATAATAGGTTCTCTTAAATAATCCTTTTAATAATAATCCTTTTTTATGAGGACAATTTTCCTGGTGGATGTGTGTGTGTGTGTGTGTGTGTGGCCGATAGAGAGGGTAGAGAGGGTGTGTCAGGTTAAAAAATAATAATAATTAAACACAATCAGCCAAAGCAAGCCTGCAATCAAAAGAGGCCGTTTCATAAAGTCTGTAGCAGGCCAGACAAAGAAATAGAAATACCTTTTTTTGTCATTTTTTTTGTGCAAATGTGAGCAGATAAAATAAGAATTAAACACTTGCGAAGTTTGAACCCGGGATGTGTGACCCCGTCCAGATACTGAAAAGCTTCCTTCCCTGCGGAGGGGAGATAAACGTCCGCATGGCCGACCGCCAGGTTTGTCTGGAAAGGCAAAAAGCTGCTCTCTTCACCCCCAGCCAGCCACCTCATGGCGGTTCATATGCACATATACATTTCCCTGGATTACTTCATTAAAAGCACACAGTGGCTGAGCACAGCGGTAAATACAAATGAACAATGACAGTGGTTGTTGCTGTGGTTTGGTGCTATATTATATTGCTTGTTAAGTAAATTAAATCATAGTAATTTTGTTAAGTTGCTTTTTTTTATCTTTGTGTGATTTATTAAGGTAAAAACAACTATTATTAATAATAATGTTTGTTCCTTTAATGACTTTTTTCTTGCCTATACTACAATACTGTGCATTGATTCTCGATGCTTTGGTAATATTCTTATTGTAGCATTCATGCCGATTACGGTAAAATGGAACTGAATATAATGAAGGGGGATAAAGAGAGGTTTGTAAAGGCAGGAGGAGAGTGCACCAAAATACTGAAACTGTTTTCACATCCAGATCTGACCTCCTGACCTCCCACACAAGTCTGTCAGCTTCAGCTTCTTTGCTCGCTTTATGGATTTTTTTTATTTTGCAGTATCTACTGCACATGGTACATTAAAGTAGTGGATGGTTTCACAACATGGCTTCAGTTGGACAGTAACTAAGCACATTTACTTGACTACTAAATAGTGTATGTGTATGTTATACACACCAGAACATGGCTGAGTTTTTGTCTGCACAAAGCTGCATATTTATAGTCCTAGAATAGAATTTTTTTGCTGTTGGTATATTAGAGCCCAATGCAGGCTCTTAACAGGAAATGACACAATATGGATGTCATTCAAAGTACATTTGGAACAAGTGAACATCAAAAGGCGTTCAGGTTCATGTAGGAAAAACTGATTTTGCCGTTCATTGAACCTACGAAACGGCAAAGTACAAACAAGTGTTATATAGTGATTTTATATTTATCTTGACATGGCCAGACTGCGTGTGTGTGTGTGTGTGTGTGTGTGTGTATGGATTTCTTTCAAAGTGGATGGAAGCTCTGAGTCAACAGACTATTTGCTGAGGCATGCGGGGTCAATAAAAGACGCTCCCCTCCTCCTGTCAAGTGGCGTTTAATAAAAACTAACCTGCTCGGTGATGCTCATAAATGTCAGACACTGCGCATGTGGCTGCAGAGACTTTACATACAAACCCAGAGAGGGTCAGCATGGGAGGGCGTTTTCCAAACTTTACACATGCACACGCACACACATACACCGCCATGTTTCACCCTGGAGCAGTTTTGGAGAGGAGCAGGGTGAACAGAAGTGGGGAGGGAACTCTAAAATAGGAGGAGGAAAAAAAAAACCTGATTGAAATGGAGGATGGCCAGAGATGGAGATAGAAGCCAGAGATAGAGGGGTGGGTGTTGGAGTGGGTCATCAGCGGGAGATCGTGTGTGTGTGTGTGTGTGTGCAGAACCACCGTGGTCCATAATGAAAGCCAATCAGCTTGGGCGGCGGCGGCGTGTGCTGCAGGAAGAAAGCCAATCCACTGAACCTAATGAACCGGGATTGGAAATCAGACCGAGGCAGGGACGGAAGGGCGGGAGATAGGAGGAGAGCAGGAGCTATGAACTCATCGGATTTAGGCCAGGCGAAGAAAGTGCTGAAAGGAAAGAGAGCGATAAAGATGGAAGGAATGCCAAGAGATAGAAATACACGGAGAGACGAGGAGCGAGGGAGGGGGGGGGGGGGTGGGGGGGGGGGGGAGATGAAAAGATTGGACAGAGGAGGAGAGGAGGGGTCAGCTCGGGTTAATACAAGGAAATAAACCCCTTCGTTCTTGCCTTACACACACACACACACACACACACACACACACGGCTGGCCATGTGATTGGAAACCCTACGCCTTTTATTCACACACAAATAGAAAGTGTGCACGCACACACACACACAGTTGGAAAGCCCCTGGGTTTATGAGTTCAGCAGGTCAAATCCCCCCAGGCCGCGGATAATAGGAGAGGTCTACGTATCACAACAAAGAAATGCACTGATAAGAGGCATGTGATCACTGTTGTGTGTGTGTGTGTGTGTGTGTGTGTAGTCTGGGTCCATGATTAGGCGCGTAGGTTTGCTGGTTTTTCTGATGGTTTACACAATAATACGGTTTGTACGCTTTTTTTTCCCCTTATGTCCACTCGTCGTCTGGCGGGAATTAAACAACAGCTCCTTTCTTTCACTCATGGTTTCTGCATGTGTGTGTGTGCGTTTGAGTGTGTGTGTGTTTGTCCAAGCTCACCCAAGTCCATGCTCTTGGACGCCCTGTTGCGTGGCGTGTTGTCCGTGTGTCTGACCAGCAGCTTGTCAGGGATCTCGCTGCAGAAAAACGTGGCTTTACGTCAGGCAAACAAATAGGAACAATCCAAAAAGTCAGAATTCACAAACACGCTCAAGCGGACCACGGATCATTCAATTTCCTCCCCTCCAACAATAGTGTTTACTGTCTGCTCTAAACTTCCAGGGAGGGTCGGGGAACAGCGATGCCAGATCCCGACCACATGAGACGCCGCTACGCGCAAACACTCGCCGACTTCCCGACACACTCGTTACGGACTGTCAAGATAGACAAGGCACCGGTACTCTCAGACTAATTCCAGGAGATCTTTTATTATGCCGTTTGACGGATTAGAAAACCGTGTTTGATTGAGATGTCAAACAGCAACAGATGCCGTCAGATGTTAGAGGGATAACGGCAAAAGCTCCACAGGGTCTCTCACAAAGTTGGCGGCTACTTGTCAAATCAAAGCGATACAGATATCCTGACTTTTAGTCCGGTTTATACTAGATCCCACGTTCCCGTGGCCAAAATCGATAGCATCTTTTAGTTAAACCCCGTCTGGCTGGTAAACACATGTCTTTCAAACTCAACCCCCCCCCCGCTTCAGTTCATAACAAAGGCTCCCCTGTTACAAATTGTCTCCAAGCTAAAGCCGGAGTGATGTGAGCTGTTGTCTCAGACAGAGAGAAAAAAAAAAAAAAAGAGCCACACAAGCCTTTTCACGGAAACATATTCCTAAAAACATAACGTGGCCTTTCACTGGCGACAGCGCGACACTAATAGACTTACACAAGTATCCCGCCACTTTCTGAGCCCTCAGACTCCATTCTAACCACCATTCTTTCCCCCATAATAGTAATATCACCGTAATTACTTATGCATAATGCAAATCTGCTGCTGCAATTAGAGCTGCTGGAATGTGCGTTGGAATATTTAGTGTAATGACTCTTCTTTATCGCATAACACAGTGCCATTGGAATAATAGAGTGGTGATGCTGCAGCGTTCTGTATAGTGTGTGCGTGTGTGTGTGTGTGTGTGTGTGTGTGTGAGACCTGGGGAGTGGACTTGGTGAAAACTCCTTATTCATTTCCTCCACGGCGCGGGGGGACGGCGGCGGGGGGAAGTCTTCCTCCAAGTCCTCGTTGCCGTAGTGACCGCGGCCGCCATTGCCGGTCGCAGCGGGGTACGGAGCTGGGGGGGGGGGGGGGGGGGGGGGGGGGGGGGGGACACAACACGCCGGGCGTTTTATCGTAATGCAATCAAAACCCTTGTTTGTGTGAGTACAGAAAT
The DNA here is from genome assembly GCA_036785175.1 of Eupleurogrammus muticus. Taxonomy (NCBI): domain Eukaryota; kingdom Metazoa; phylum Chordata; class Actinopteri; order Scombriformes; family Trichiuridae; genus Eupleurogrammus; species Eupleurogrammus muticus. The sequence continues at coordinate 5,359,823 of JAYKQN010000024.1, forward strand.
AGCCTTCTAGTTGTTTACCTTGATATGAAAGTGAATTCGCTTTTATTCCAAATCCTGCACAATAAAAAGCTACATAATAACTCAAAGGGGTGCGTACATGTGCGGCGACCGATGTGGCCTCCCAACAAAAGGGATCAGAGCAACCAGGTGAAGTGGAGACAAGAGGCAGCAGAGTTGGATTAAGGCAACAAAAGGCACTTTATTCGCTCTCTCAACAGTAGCAACACAGTCAACACTCAGCCGTCAACATTTCACTGTCTACTACGGCCCCCCGTAACAGTCAAAATGGCCACCCTTTTAAGCCTGCACCTGCCCCAGCTTAATTGGGGTAAACCATTAAGCGGGGGAAAGCCAATATCCCCAATAACTACTGGCTCGCTTACTATTAAACAAAACATAACAAAATAGTAAACACAGTAGGTAAATAACATAACACACATTAGAAAAAACCATCTCACCACATATACCACACACATACATATTTACAATAGACCAGAAAATACAACACACCCCTGTGCAACATGTAGTGCACCCCCTAGCGCCACACTCAATAAGTAATGCCCCTGCAGCGGCGCGCGCTTCCGCACAGGAGCAGTGGAGTCGGACTAGGAGGTGAGTGCAGGTGAGTGGGAATGAATGGAGGAGGATGTGTGTGCGATTGTGTGTGAATGACCAGACGGAGGCTAAACCAGTAACTGGAAAGAGAACCGGACGCGCAGTGGGTACCGCACTGCACGCCGAGGTGAGTGGTGAAAGTTTGTAATGGGAACGGGTGACGTGGCACGTCGCGATCGCGGTGTCTGCACCCGGTTCCCGACCATGTCACTAAGCACTTAGCATAGCATATACACGTAACAATAAACCCGAAACAATGTAATACGTGCGTGTGGTGAGTGTGTGTTTTTGTAAAGTCCAGTCGCCGGACTCCGGCGCAACACGGAGAGCTGTGGCTCCGCCCTCATGAGCCGGTGAGAAGGGGGGGGGGCTCACCTTCTCACACTTCCCTCCCCTTCTGGAGTCTCGCCAACTGGGTGGCGAGACAAAAAGTCTGCAACAGTGTTCTGTTTCCCCGCACGGTACTGTACCGTAAAGCGGTAGGGCTGAAGGGCCAAAAACCAGCGGGTAACCCGTGCATTGGAGTCTTTCATCCGGTCTAACCACTGCAAGGCGCGGTGGTCAGTCTCCAGGGTAAAGTCTCTACCCAGCACGTAATATTTCAACGTGTCCAGGGCCCATTTAACCGCCAGGCACTCCAGCTCCACTGCGGCGTACCTGGTCTCCCTGGGAAACAGCTTGCGGCTAATGTAAGCCACAGGCTTCCTGTCCTCTCCTTGCCCCTGGAGCAGCACTGCCCCGAGACCAACACCAGAGGCATCGGTCTGGACCGTGAAGTGCTGCTCAAAATCTGGACTCTGGAGCACCGGATCACTGCAGATCGCTGCCTTTAGATCCAGGAATGCTTCCTCCTGCTCCTTCCCCCACTGAATCTGGGAGGAGCCCGATTTCCGGGTCAAGTCCGAAAGTGGCGCCGCACGACGGGCAAAGTCTGGCACAAACCGGCGGTACCACCCCACCAACCCCAAGAACGACCGAATGTCCCTCTTGGTCCTAGGCCTGGGACAGTTCAGCACCGCCTGTACCTTGTCCTTCTGCGGCCTGATAATACCCCGGCCAAGCACATGGCCAAGGTATTGCACCTCCCGCTTGGCAAGGGCACATTTATTCGGATGGATGGTTAATCCCGCCTGCTGGATGCGCTGCAACACCTCCTGGAGATGACGCAGGTGGTCCTCCCAGGTGGCACTGTAAACCACAATGTCATCCAGGTATGCTGCAGCGAAAGAGTCTGTTCCAGCCAGTACTATGTCCATCAGTCTTTGAAAACTGGCTGGCGCTCCCTGCAGACCAAAAGGCATCACCACGAACTGGAATAGCCCCTGCGGTGTACGAAAGGCTGTGCAGGGCCGGGCCTCCTTGGTCAGTGGCACCTGCCAGTAGCCTTTACATAGGTCCAGGGTGGTGATAAAGGATGCTTTACCCAGCCGCTCAATCAAGTCCTCAAGCCTTGGCATGGGGTAAGCATCAAAATGTGATTGGGCATTTACCCGACGAAAGTCAATGCAAAAACGCATGGTGCCATCCTTCTTGGGCACCAGCACCACGGGGTTGCTCCACTCACTGGACGACCTCTCAATCACCCCCAACGCCAACATGTCCTCCACCTCAGCCTTGAGGGATGGAAGAAGTCGCTCTGGGACACGATACATCCTCTGCCGCACCGGCGTCGTGTCCCTGAGGGGGATGGAGTGCTCCAGAACGGTGGTGTAACCCGGCTTCTCCTGGAACAGGCCGGGGGGGATGATCTCTGCCAGCTCCCTCTGCTGGCGAGCCGTCAGATGTGAGAAGTCCAGCGTGGCTGACTGCTGACTGGTGGGGAAGTACTGCTCCGGCGTTTCCTCTTCCTCCCCCACCGACTGCACCCTGAGCTGCAACTCCGGCGGCCTCTCATGCCACTCCTTCAAAAGGTTGACATGGAAGGTTTGCCGGGGTTTCCTCCTCCCAGGAAGCTCGATCTCATAGGTGGCCGGACCCATCTTCCGCACCACCTCGTAGGGCCCCTGCCACTTGGCAAGCAGCTTGTTCTCGGAGGTAGGGAGAAGAAGCAGAACCTTCTGACCTGGTTGAAGGCTTCTCTGCCTGGCCGTCTTGTCATACCAGGTCTTCTGGTGCGTCTGAGCCTGCCCCAAGTTCATCCGCACCAGCTCTGCCATTTCCTCCATCTTGTCCCTCATCTTCAGGACGTGGGCCAGGATGCTGCTGGTTTTGGGTGACCTGGGTCCCTCCCAGGCTTCTCTCAGAACATCCAAGGGACCTCGAACCTGTCGACCATAGAGCAGCTCAAACGGTGAAAAACCCGTGGAGGCCTGAGGGACCTCACGGTAGGCAAAGAGCAAGTACGGCAGCCAGCGGTCCCAGTCTTTGCCATTCGCTGCCACAAACTTCCTCAGCATGCCCTTTAGAGTCTGATTGTACCGCTCTACAAGGCCATCGGTCTGAGGGTGGTATGGAGTGGTTCGGATGCCCTTAATGCCCAGCAACCCATACACCTGCCTCATTGTCTTTGAGAGAAACGCTGTGCCCTGGTCTGTCAGGATTTCCTGTGGGATGCCCACCCGGGAGAACAACTGCAACAGCGCCTGTGCTATGGGGCGAGCAGAGACTTTGCGCAAGGGGAAGGCCTCCGGATAACGCGTGGCATAGTCACAAATCACTAATATATATCTATAGCCGGTTTGCGATCTTTCCAAAGGGCCTATTATGTCCATTGCTATCCGGCTAAAGGGCACCTCAATGATGGGAAGTGGTTGCAGGGGATAAGGGGTTGTCTTTCTCTTACTGGTAATTTGGCACTCGGGGCAGGTTTTACAATAATTCAACACATCCCTATAGAGCCCGGGCCAATAGAACCTGCCGGCCACCCGTTCATATGTCTTAATGTTGCCCAGGTGCCCCGCCCAAGGAATTTTGTGTCCCAGGGCTAGCACCTGTTCCCTGAGCCGCTTGGGCACCACCAGTTGCTCAGCCCTGCCCTCTCCTGGCTCATGATATAGCAATCCTTCTTTCACTGTATATCTTTCCCCTGACAAAGCTGAAGGAGGTGCATTTTGGGCTCCATCTACATGGGTGACCTGGGCAAAGACTTTCTGTAAGCTCGGATCCTCCCTCTGTAGCTTCCCAAAGTTGTCAGGCACCTCTCCCCACTCGTCATTTGGCTGGACAAGAGGCAACTCCTCAGCTCTCTCTACCGTGCCTACCAACCTATCCTGCCTACGCTGCCTGCGGGTTTTCTTCCCCCTCCCTTTGGCTGGAGGAGTGATGTCCTCATTCGCAAAAGGCAGTATCACACAGTCTTTGGTTGCTGACTCCCCATCAGATTCCTGGGAACCCTGTGATCTGGACTGGGACCTAGTCACTACCATGCTAACAGAAGGGCTAGCCTGCACAAGCTCCGGCAGGACCACAATGTCCTGGCCAATGACCACCGGATGACTAAGTCCTGCAACCACTCCCACGGTCATCTGATAAACCTGTCCTCCAACCTCCAGGTACACTTCAGCCACAGAGTACTCATGCTCATCCCCATTTACGCACAAAACCCTCAGACTTGCCCCGGGTACCAAGTCCCTCTTCTCGACTAGGTGGGGCTGCACTAAGGTCTGGGTGCTTCCTGTGTCTAGCAGGGCAACAGCCTTCTTCCCATTAACCCTGACTGGTGCCGTCTGGACTCTCTCCAGCACAAAGGGACGCCCTTCTTCTGGTCGGGGAAAACAGCAATGGCTAGAGGGCTTAGGCTTCCTATTCGGGCAATTGGGCCTAATGTGACCTTCCTGATTGCATGAAAAGCAGACCACTGACTCTCTAGCTCGATGTCCTGGGGCATCCTGAGACCTGACAAACGGAGCTGACCTACGGGCAGACGACCTACTGGGCTCACCAGTCTTTGAACCACTCACATAACCCAACCCCTCAGACCTACCTTGAGTTGCTGGTCTTGGGTGGGCCTCCCTCCGGAACGTCTGGTGTCCACGCCGCGCCGCCATGAAATTCTCCACCAGCTCCGCCGCCCGCTGACCATCCTGGGGATCGTGCTCCTTTACCCAGACTTGGATGTCTGGGGCCAAGGTCCGCAGGAACTGCTCCAGGACCAGGATCTCAGCCACCTCCTCAACAGTTCTGCCTGCTGGCCGAACCCATTTGTTGAAGAGGTCCTTGAGGCGGGTATACAGCTCCCGGGGCGTCTCTCCAGGCTGAACATCTGGCTCCCGGAACCTCCGGCGATACACCTCCTCGTTGATGTCATATTTCCGCAGTAGGGCCTCTTTCACCCGTCCATAGTCCAAGGCATCGTCCATATCCATGGCCACGTAGGCACTCCGCGCTTTCCCAGACAGGTAGGGCACCAGCAACACCGCCCAATCCTGTCTTGGCCAGCGGTAGGCCGTGGCCAACCGCTCAAACGTGGTGAGGTAATGTTCGATATCCTCACCCTCCTCTAACCGGGGGATTGCAGCTCTCGACCCGGTTAGGGGTCCTGCCATCACTGGTGCTGGTCCGTCGGCTGCTGGTACGGGTGCCGCGGCTGCGAGACCTGGGGATGCCGGCGGCACCGGCACCGCTGGGGCTGGAGGACCGAGTTGAAGAGCCCAGGGCGGGGGTGGTGGATGCCTCCGGTCCGCCTCCACATCATCGCGTAGCCGGTTCAGCTGGGCTTGGACATCCCTCCACCGCTGCTCCTGTCTTGCAGCTTCCGTGCTCTGGGCCTGAAGACTCTGGAGCAGGAGCCTCTGCAAACCCGCCAGATCACACTCCTCCGGCTCCTCCCCTCCGGACTCCTGGGACGCAGTCTCCTGGTCTAGCTGCTTCTCCTCCGAGTCCTCTCGGGTCAGCCTGCGACGGTGCATTCTGGCCCAGCTCCAGCCGTCTTGCACCCCACGGCCACGTCCACCTGCTCGTCCTCGAGCTCTGTGTCTCCGCTCCAGCTTCCCAGGTGGCACCACTGATCCCACCGCTGCCACCAAATGTGCGGCGACCGATGTGGCCTCCCAACAAAAGGGATCAGAGCAACCAGGTGAAGTGGAGACAAGAGGCAGCAGAGTTGGATTAAGGCAACAAAAGGCACTTTATTCGCTCTCTCAACAGTAGCAACACAGTCAACACTCAGCCGTCAACATTTCACTGTCTACTACGGCCCCCCGTAACAGTCAAAATGGCCACCCTTTTAAGCCTGCACCTGCCCCAGCTTAATTGGGGTAAACCATTAAGCGGGGGAAAGCCAATATCCCCAATAACTACTGGCTCGCTTACTATTAAACAAAACATAACAAAATAGTAAACACAGTAGGTAAATAACATAACACACATTAGAAAAAACCATCTCACCACATATACCACACACATACATATTTACAATAGACCAGAAAATACAACACACCCCTGTGCAACATGTAGTGCACCCCCTAGCGCCACACTCAATAAGTAATGCCCCTGCAGCGGCGCGCGCTTCCGCACAGGAGCAGTGGAGTCGGACTAGGAGGTGAGTGCAGGTGAGTGGGAATGAATGGAGGAGGATGTGTGTGCGATTGTGTGTGAATGACCAGACGGAGGCTAAACCAGTAACTGGAAAGAGAACCGGACGCGCAGTGGGTACCGCACTGCACGCCGAGGTGAGTGGTGAAAGTTTGTAATGGGAACGGGTGACGTGGCACGTCGCGATCGCGGTGTCTGCACCCGGTTCCCGACCATGTCACTAAGCACTTAGCATAGCATATACACGTAACAATAAACCCGAAACAATGTAATACGTGCGTGTGGTGAGTGTGTGTTTTTGTAAAGTCCAGTCGCCGGACTCCGGCGCAACACGGAGAGCTGTGGCTCCGCCCTCATGAGCCGGTGAGAAGGGGGGGGGGCTCACCTTCTCACAGTACACCTTGATATCCAGTCTGAAATATTTTACATCCAGTGATGTGGTTCCTTATTTCTTATAATCGGTTGTGACAAGACAAGACGCTGATGCACATTTGAATACATCAGACATCAGACACAATGGAAACGGGTGTGTCCTCCATTGGTGGATCAATAGCATCAATAGAGGGCTTAGCAAGGTCAGACATTCAGAAAGCAGGAGCTTTACATCAAAGGCTCGGACAGAAACACACACACACACACACACACACACAGAAATAATTATTCCATACAACAGACGTATTCTTAACTTCCTTGGAACTCGTCTTCAAACATTTCCATAAGATGTAAAACCCCAGACAGGAAAGGGAGCATTGTTTCACCACTGTAAAGCCTTTGTGTGGAACCCCCCCCCCTAAATAAATTGACTGTAACTGTACTGCTGCTCCAGTCAGATGATGGTGGGGGGGGGGGGGGGGGCAGGAGATAAAGATGAATTCAGAACAATTTTTTCCTCCCTTAACACAATGGCACAATACCCAGCATGCAAATCTGGCCCACTTAGAAGGCGTTTCATCAGCGTAATGATTCCAAGGTCAGATCTTTTGCACATGAAAAGCGAGCGCGGCGTCCGGGAAAAACACAGTTAATGACTTCCCTTTCTCTCGCTAGAAATATGCAGCGGCGAGAACGAAACGAGATATAAAGACGGAGCTCGGGAAAAGATGTGACAAACGTGTAATGCGGCGCTATGAGACGATTACGGTGGCCGCCACAGTGACCTAAAAAAACGGACTGTGGCCCGAGCAATCACTAACACACACACATGTATATGAGCACACACAAACAGAGTGTGTGTACACACTCAATCGGAGATAACGGGGGGGGGGGGGGGGGGTACACAAACACTCCACAGCCTGATGTTGACTGTCTGACAGCTCAAATGGACAAACACGGCGTTTGTTTGCCGAGCGGCTGTTCGCTCACCGCTGTGGGGGGCGTCGTACGCGTGGTGGTCGCCGTACGCGTTGTGGTCGCCGTCGGCGACCGGCTCCGCGTTCAGGGGCCTGCAGGACCCCGGAGGCTCCTGTCAACAAAAAGAGAAGAAGATCAAAAAATATAAATGTGCCAAATCCAATGGATCATTAAAAATTGATGGACTTATTTCCAGTAGAGATGAATTCGTGTTTTCTCCTTTCGCTTTATCGCAGCGACGGTACAGATGCAGATAGAGATCATTAGTTTCAACCCCGCGCTGCTCTCCTTTATTTCCGCTGACATTTCCTCTATAACTGGTACATGCAGGAGCCATGTTCCCGTCTCTTATGAGGCCACGTTTGTCATTTTCCTGTCACTGGCTCCGGCTGCGTTCACGCTGCAGGGCTTAAGGCTCAATCCCGTCCTTTCTTTTTTTTTTTTCTCTTTGCGAGGTTGCTCACATTTCCAATTAAACGTGACTTGTGTGTGATCTCCGGTGTGACCTTTAAATGGGCGTTGGAGGACACGACAGCATCACACACACACACAGTTGCTGGTACACAGGTATAGAATATTTGTTTTAAGTACAGAGAAGATAATTACTATATCATATATATAAAACAGTGTCTAATCTACAGCAGCAATGACTCTAAAAGGTAGCATTCCTGTATTTCTGTATAATGCTTTATTTCACACTTGCGCTATTCTTGCCAACTTCTAATCAAAGCAATTTCACCGTGCGACGTACCGAGTGCAGCTCGGTCAAATATACACGCACGATACTGTACCCGCCACTCGTGTTACACTCATTTTTCGAGTCGCGCTGTCAGTTCCTGCGAACCAGTCAATTACGGCGCCGTTTCATTTCAGACGGTGACACCGGAGCAGAGCTTTGGGGAAATACGAGAACAATTCACGGAGGATTTAGACGAGACGCGCGAGCGTGGGCTGACAAAAATAGTCGAGTTGATCGTAATTAAGAGAGAAATCTGGCGAGTCTGGAAATAAAATGGCCTCGGTTTGATGGCGGCGGGTGGATGTGCTGAAGTCAGACCATGAGCACCTGATCGCGTATACATGCATACTTTTGTTATTTCTTTTGAACAAAAAAAAAAGCGGACGATTGTTTCTCATGTGAAAACACGGTAATTAAAAGATAATCCTGGGAGGAGTGACAGGCGTGTTGTGGAACAGCCCGCCACTACAAAGGCCCCCCCGGCACAGATGGAGATAGGGACCGGCTGATCTGGGGAGAATGGATGCTGCTGGAGGATGAAAGAAAGACTTTTTTTTATTATTATTATTATCATCATCTTTTGGTCAAAGAGATGGGAGCTACATCTGTGCCCCCCCCCCCACACACACACACACACACAGATATATATATATTTATTTAAGCATGACAACCAAAAAAAAGAAGAATCCCACAGCGTGTAGGACAATGAAAGGTGTCGTCCTGGAGTCCCAGGGGTTTCATTAGCAGCTACTTTACGTCTTAATGTGTCGCCACATCGTAGCTGTCAATCACCCGCAGCTCACACGCCGACTGTCTGTGGTGCGTATTAGCATACAAAGCCATGACAGTTCCTCGGCATGCGCCGCTGACACATAAATCGCATCATAACCGCCCCCCCCTACACACACACACACACACCCCTACCTCCTGCGTTCATCCATTCATCCATCCATCCCTCCCTCAGCCACAATCTGACAGCTTGCCTGAGGGTTTTGAAGCAGACAGCCAGTCAGATAACTTAATCCCACAACAATAAGTAAACAGGAGGGGGGGTCCGTCTATCCAGACAGCCCCCCCACTAAATCTATAGCTGCATACAATAGGCTTAGGGCCCCACCCTCATTTACCTCAGTCGACTTTCTTGCTCGGTTTCCCATCATAATTCCCATTTCCTATATTATGTTGCTACTGTATTATTATACGTGTAAACCTGAGTGAAACGCGATAGTCGCGTAAAAGTCGGAATTGATTGAGCGCTTGAGACGTCCTGATTGATGTCGCGGCGGTCTGCAATTATGTCACGGCGGTAGTCGAATCATCCTCTGGGAGGAAGTTCATCACCTCTCCCAGAAAAGTGAGGGAGAAGGAGAATATAATATCATAATATCATAATTATTAACTCTTACTATGATAATTAATATTATATTATATTCTACATATTAGTAGCTAATATCAAATAACCAGAATTTTAATCCACCAATCAGGTAACAGTAACAGGAAATATTAATAATATTCACATCATTATATATAGTATATTTTTCAAGATAACAGCAGTGTTCGAATCCTTATAATAACTTTTATTCTGATGCATTAGGATTTTAAATCCTATTCAAGTATGAAGAAAAATGTCAGAAAATGGAGAAACCCTAGTCTGTGTATGCTATTTCTGTACATTCTTGTATAATCGTGGTTATTGAGAAGTGCATCACATCTGTGCTGCATGATGATCCACAGACTTCTGGTTCCTATAAACGGGTGTTTCAGCCTTTACAGTTCCTCCGTATTTCTTGGTTTTTGCTACATTTTTGACGTCACCCCACATGTTTTCAATGGGATTGGCCTGACCAGTGATTCCATCAAAATAAAACATATGATGATGATTTTGGCTTCACTCGTGTTTTTAAGCACACTAACCATTATGGTGAACACTAGTGCACACTGAGGGAAACCCGGTGGCACATACAGGGCGGCTCAGGCCGATCGCCTTAAGGCAGCGTTTATTCTATCACGCCGCCCCAGACCGCCGCTTTAGTGATGAGAGGGCGAGCGCGCGGATAGACGCTGAACTTTGAACCGGGTTTGATAGCGCTTATCTGCACGCTCAGATGCCTCGGACGCGCACGTGCATGATTGGGGAAAACGGCTCAGATGAGACAGACAAGCCACAATGCGCGGGTCAACGCCGCTGACCCTGCCGCCGCTGCTCTCACACACACACACACACACACACACACACACACACACACACACACACACACACACACACACACACACACACACACACACACACACACACACACACACACACACACACACACACACACACACACACACACACACACAAATAATCAGTAACCATCTGCTTTAAATGGTGTGAAACGTCCTTTTAAAGCTCCTGGAATAATCGGTCATGGTTCAACACGGAGCTGAATGGAGACACTCAACCTACAAACAGCGATTTTTCGCCGTCTGCCACGGCTGAGCTCTTCATCAGAACGTCCATCTGCGAAACGTGTGCAGCTTTTTCCAGCATTAGCTGAACACACAACTTGCGACTTCAATGTCACACGAGAGCGAAACTGTGACCACGGGGTGGGGGACACATTAAGGTGTTCATGGGAATACTTTTTCTAGACGGAGAGGTAAAAAAAAACGCATTCATCACATCTGAGACGGAGTGTGTTCACACACTGCTACATGGAGCATTTATGAATACTGATTCTCCTCTTGTGTCAGCTTTCATCAGGCTCATTATTCCCTATACGGCTGTGAATGTGTGAGCACGGGTGTGACGCTTAATTTAACATCATCAGTGTCTTTAAGTTGATAGAGCCGAGCATGTGATATAAATGGTGTTTTTCTAGAGGGAATTCTCAGCTTTATGGAACATGCCTGTGTGGGAGTGAAGCAACAAGACAGTTACAGAAAAGGCAGAAAAGAAAAAAAACAGGGGGAGCAGGGACCCAAATATCGTTTAATAAGCAGGGAGAAGGAGCTGGGAAGCCAACAGAGAAACAGACAGACAGGCATGCAGGAGGCTTCAGATTACCTTTATTTAGCAGGCAGGTGAGACAGGAGAAGCAGTGGCTTAAAGAAAAACAGGAATTAAAAAGAAAATTAAAAACACAAAACTTCACAGAAATAAGAGGAAACAGGAGTGAAGAGATTCAGCCTTTACAGTGTGAAGAGGAGAAAAATAGTCATTTCAGTTAGAGGTAAATGCATGTGACAGAAAGCATGGCAGCACAGACTGAAGAGTTTAGTATTGCACTTGCTATTGGGTTCAGAGGTGATATTTAAAGAAAAATATAAATAACCAAAATAGAGAGAGGGAGGGAACTGATTGTGAATAGTCATTAGATTTCAGCCAGATGAATCAGTGGTTACACATTAGAGGTTTGGTAGAAAAGAGGCCTGGCATGTCAATCAAGATATGAACACACTGATTCCAAAAGGCTGATTTCAGCCTTATTTTAAAAGCACGCGTGAGGTCAGAGGCCAGCGGAGAGGCCGAGGTGCTGGTGGTGTCTGGTCAGAGCGCGGTTGTGGGCGTGGTTGTGCGAGGGCGCGTCGGCGTAACCGTGACAACGGGCGGGGATCCTGCCGAGCGCGGGCGGCTCCCCGTACATCTGCCCCGCCATCATCCTGATGTTCTCGGTGTACGCGCCGCCGGGCGTGTTGCCCTGGGCGTCCACGAGCGCGCGGCCGCGCCTGTTATCGAGCGGCGCGCCGTACGTGCGCCTGCACTCGTGGCGCTCCCGGTTCAGGTTTCTGCCCGTGTTTAAGCTGCTCAGCGTCTGGCTGTGACAGACGCCGCCGCCGCCGCCGCTCTGCGTGTCCCCGGGCCTCTGGCCGTATCGCTGCCTGAGGCTGGCGGGTAGCGGCTCGGACGCACGCCTCCGCAGCGTGGGGAGGAGGGAGGAGGAGCGACGCGGCGGCGGCGGCTGCTCCAGATGGCGGCGGGCGGCGCCCCATAGTACCTGATGGCTGGAGGCGGTCTGGTGGTCGGGATGAAGGCTGGCGGCGGCTGCTGCATGCGTGATGCTGCTGCTCGCTGGGATGGCGCTCATCTGGAGAAACAATACCAAATAAAAAAAACACATGACATAAACTAGTTTTATAGGTAGATTAAATATTTAAAACAAAAGTGGACTTTTAAATGGCAAGAAACCAACACAAATAAAATGTACATTTTCAGAAACCTGGATTCATACCATGATTTTTCACTGACCCTATTGCAAGTGAAGAACTAATCTACTCTACGTAGAGAAAAAAAAGCCTTAACTTTAAATATTTTAAGGTCAGGGAGGCAGCGTACATGTGTAAAAAAGTTGGTAAGAATAGATAGAATTACAGGTCAAAGATCAAATTGGCTGAAATCGTGTTTTTTCACTCTAAAACGAAACAGTAAAATGTCTACAACAGGGCAGAGAAATGATCCTTATGCAGATGATGTGTGTGGCTAGTCTTGAATAATCTTGGAACATATAATACATATAATACAGCTTGTCTCCATTAGGGAAAGCAGGAGGGTTTTAGGGGTATAAAAAAAATAAATAAACGTTGCCGCGGAAACACCGCAAAAAGACGCCGAACCCTCCGTGCCGTACCTGTCCGGGCGCTCTCAGCACCACCAGCTGGATGGTCCCTCTGGCGTTGCCCTCCGACGACATGGAGCGCCTCAGCGTCTCCATGGCGGCGTGGTTGGAGCGGCCCAGCAGCGACTCGCCGTTCACCGCGATCAGCTGGTCGTTCACGCTCAGACGCCCGTCCTGTGGAGTTTCAAATAGGGATGTTAACAAATACTGACACAGAGCTTCATATCTTGTCTAATTTATCCATTATTTTGTTATAGGGTTCATTACATTTTATGCCAATATCAGGCATATCCATATTTTCACAATAAAAGCCCCATGTAGTTTGATACTGCTAATTTACTACATGGATACGGCATATGTTAATGTGGTAGCACAGAGAGGCGCTTTCATGCTCATGTCACTTATACTAATAGCTCATAGTAATCTATTACATTAAAGGTGGAGGGAAAAAACACTTTTATTATATAAAACAAGACATTCCTGAACCAATACAATTTTAAGAGAAGAGAGTGTGTGTGTGTGAGTGAGACACTGTAGATGACAAAGAGAGAGAGGGGGAAAGTAAAGTAGAAAAAAAGGGAGAAGGAGGAGGGGGAGGAAAGAAAATTGTAGAGTTGGCAATCTACTGAGAGTGGGAGAGCCATGATAAATACATAGAGCAGCTAATGGAATAGCCTCCGTGGGTACTAAATCACTTCTAAGTGTTTTAAATAGCAGCCTCTTGAAGAGAGGCTACGCTGAATAGTGCCCTGGAGGGAGGGAGGGGGGAGGAAGAGCGAGGGGGGGGATCAAATAAGGAAAACACTGAGGGCAGAATGAAAGAAATACAGATAAAGACACTTTGAGACACACACTTAAGACTCGCTCTGTGTGTGTGTGTGTGGTGTATGTATGTGTGTGTGTGTGTGTGTGTGTGTGAGGAGTCATGAATGGTCCATTGTGGTCAGCGCTGCCTTTTGACCCCGCCTCATTAACAAGGCACCGACTGGACTGACCTCAGAGTGAGATGGCACCACACATACACACACACACACACACACACACACACACACACAGACACACAGTTGTCACGCTGGCATCAAATCCAAGGGAGTCATCAAAAATGGATGCTTATGCCATGATCAGCGGCTGTGTGTGATACCCCAGATTAATTCCTTCGTTCTCCGTGTACGCTGCGGCGGCGGCGGCAGCAGCGCTGCATGTAATTTTAATTTGTTTTCTTTAGCGTGGTCTTTGAAACGCTCTCATGACGGGATCAGGGGTAACATTGCTTCTTTTATAATTGAGGCCCTGGGCCCCGACGGCAGCCAAAACTCTTTAATGGAAATAGGTTAGATCTCTCCATGACTCTTCCACATCTCCTCCCTTTTTTTTTTTTTTGCTTGGCGTGTGTGTATGTGTGACTCTTTGTGTGTGTATATATATATGTGTGTGTGTCAGACTCCGGGGATGACCAGCTTTCCTCTTCTGCACTGTCCTGGCATTGCAAAGTCTCATCAGGCCCCGTTAGCTGCTTTTCATTAGCATGCATGAACATTGACACACACACACACACACACACACACTGATGTACTGTGTTCCTGCTGAGTGTTTCCACTTTTCAATTTCCCTTTTCCTCCTTTTCCTCCCCATCTTGCCATCTCTCCATTGTTCGCCACCGCTCATTTCTCGGCTCTTATATTACCACGCTCCCCCCCGCTGGCTGCTCTCCCCCCCTCGCTACTGTCTGCCTCTCTTCTTCTTCTTCTTCTTTTTCACATCTTTCCTTCTTCCTCTTATGTGGTATCTTGTCCCAGAAACCTGGTTCGCAGCCAGCCGCTGCCTCTTACTGGGCTGTTCTGTCAGTATCCGCGTCGGCAGCTGTTGCGAGGGGAGAAAAATGTAAAAAAAAAAAACGTTCACAAGCGTACTTGTGAAGACGTTTGGGGAGCCGCCCCGATCCCAGACCGGTTTATCTACAACGCCACACTCGTCTCCGCGCCCGCTCGCAGATCTGGGAGCGGGCGGCGAGGGGCGAGAGGAGCTGCGACACGTGAGAGGGGCCAGAAATTGAGGCCAAGTGGAGGAATCTCCAAAGTGCTGAAATGGGATTTTTTTTTTTTTTTTTTTCCTGATGCACTCACGACTTGAAGTGAGCGCTGAGTGATAGAGATAAGGCCGCCGGGGCACCGAGGTGACGGCGAGGGGGGCACTCGGGGTCAACGGGGGTCAAAGGTCGGGGGAGGGGGGGTGGCGGGAGGGGCCGCGGGCCTCCGAGAAAGACAGGAAATGAGACAAAGAGCCTGGAGGAGCGGCGGAAACAACAGAGAGAGAGACATCAGAAAGAAGAGATGAGGCGCTATCTCTGAGAGAAAAACGAGAGGGAACAAAGAGAGAATGGCGAACAAAAAAACAAAAACGCGGCGCTCGTCATGCAGCGGTTCCGGATGAAGCTGTGATTCAGCTGATCGGTTGAAGCAGTGTGAATAAAGGGAGCGGCGCCGCTCTCCGATTGTGATTCTGTGACGGCGAAAAGACAAATGAAGCACTCGGGACGACGTGAAAACCCGTAGATTAAACGACAGGGTCCGCAAAATTTCTGGTAAATTCCAAGGAACTTTTCATGGGAAGTTAAGCTGGGGAATTTTATAAATACCATAATGGATCATCATCGTCATATCCCTCCACCCAGTGGCTTGGTGAAGAAAGTAGTCCTGAGAATTTGCTCCTGAAGTTGTAAAGTTACACTTGTGATCTTACATGTGCAGAACAGAACTCGTCCACCACAGTGTTTTAGAGGAGCTGTATTATGTATTTGCCAAGTTTGATGAGGGGAAACTGAAAAAATACCATTAGCTGCATAGTTGTAGCACGACTCTCTCTTAGAAATAGGTTCTTTACCTTTTTTTCTATGTGTGAATTTTACAAAATGCTGAACTATCCCTTTAAATCTGGCTGTTTCAGCCAAGATGATGCTGCTATACATTTTTCCCAACTATATTTAAGTCTCCTCTAAAGGACCAAGCTTCAGCTTCTAACACTGTAGGACGCTCCACCTTGTAGGCCGCCCCTCCGTGGATGATGGACTTGATGAAGATGCCCAGGTCCTCCCCGGTCTCCCTGGACCTGTTGCCCTTCAGGCTCACGCCCAGGCCGGCCGACCCCGACTCGTTGAGCGCCACCTCGTACATGAGCTGCTCGCGGCCGTCCTCCAGCACCAGGACGCCGGCCTCCTCGCCTTTCTGTGAGGGGGGGGGGGGAGACGCAGTTTGAGTAGATAGCATGAAATAATGCAATGCCAGTAATATCATAGTATATCAGAATAGGATTTATTTAAAGGGACACCGTCTTGGTTATTTGATTAAAAAAATATCAACATCATGATCACATTCATCCAAGTTCAGCCCCCCCCCCCCCTTTGATATTGTTGAGTATGAAGCTGCTTTCACCTGCTCCTCCACATAATATCTGATGTGTGAGGTCGCCTCTAATGCACCGACTAATGCTGCACGCAGCCGCATCACGCCGATTATGCTCAATAGCACAAACGACAGGAAAGAGAGGGAGCGGGAGGAGGCGACGGCTTAAAGATGGCGAGGGGGGGGGGGAAAGGAGCAGGTGTGTGTCGCCGCAACCAGAGATGAAGGTGTAGCGGAGGGAAGAGAAGAAAGCGCGCGTAGAGAGAGAGGGGGTTATTCCATTTGGAGATGAAAGGCGGCACACGGAGAGCCAGGCCATTTCTAAAAGGAAACATAATAACCTTTTCATACCTCCTCCCGGAGCAGAGGGGGGGGGGACGAGGAGGATGGAGGCGCGGAGGAGCATTTAAAAGTAATAACCCATCCCTGAGGTACGCCGCTCCGCTCATTCACCCCCCAGCACTCTTTACATTTCATCCTCCTAATCTCTCAATCTCCCTCGCTCTCTCTCCTCCACGGACTCCCACTCCATCTCCCCAACGGTTTCTATTTAACATGGAGAAAACGAGTGGAGGCAGACAGAAAGGACACGTCTGTCATTAAAGGAGCAAGACAGACAGCCGTCAAAGTGGCTTCTAGAAGGAATATGCAGCAGCTTTTTTTTTTTTTAAGATCTGAGCGCTCCCACCAGGGTTGCAGGAGCCTTACATCAGACACCCGGCACCCGCTACCCATCAGCCACCACGCTTCCTCTCACACGGGCGGACACAAGGACGGAGGATGCGGGGGAGTCGGATGTGAAAAAAATAAAATCCTCGATATAAAGGCTCCTTTTTTCCTACGAGGTGCTTCATTAAAACAGCAGCTCCAGAGTCGCCAAAAAAGTACGAAAAAACACCGGAGGAACCACAAAGGTGGATCCGCCACTGGCGGCGACCTGGGGGGCTGTAAATACCTCGCTGGTCCCGGGGAGGCCGCATCGCAGCACTAGACAAAAAAAACCTGAAGCAGAGTAAATGTTTAGTCGCCGTAGCACGCCGCTGATTCCCATCTATTTACCGGATCTCAGTGGTGGTCCCACCACTGGCACACACGCAGATCCCCCATAATGCCCCTTCCTCAGGGGCAGAGAGAGTCCCCGAGGTGGCTGGGCCCCCCCCCCCCCCTGCTGTTAGCCCTCAGCGATGGCTCT
Source organism: Eupleurogrammus muticus (assembly GCA_036785175.1). Taxonomy (NCBI): domain Eukaryota; kingdom Metazoa; phylum Chordata; class Actinopteri; order Scombriformes; family Trichiuridae; genus Eupleurogrammus; species Eupleurogrammus muticus. Next base: position 5,377,187 of record JAYKQN010000024.1, read on the forward strand.
TTAACAGGCTCTTAGCCTGGAGATAGACCACCCTCTTCAACACTGAAAGCAGCTTCTTACTTTCCCCAGGGTGGGCGGCTGAGGGGGGGGGGGCATACACGTCGCTTACACACAGAGCCTTTTGTCGCTGAGGATTTCTAAATACTTGGGGGTGGGGTGGGGGGGGGATTAGCGGTGGGAGCGACATTCAATTAAGATGAGATCTCAGCACGCTCGGCGGGGGCGAGGAGCTGCCAATTAATCGCCTTAATGTCTGCTCCTCGCCGCTTTACACCTTTACCTCAAGGGGGGGTGGGGGGGGACAAAGCGACTGATGGGGGGGGGATAACGACGCAGAAAGAAGTGAAAGGAGACGGGAAGAGAGGGTGGTCGGCGTTAAAGTTGAAACGACAGAGCTGACGCTGCAAAGTCTTCTTTCCTGTGCACCGAGCTCCCCGAGGGGGGGAGGGATGGGGGGGGGGTCAGCCATGTGCTCAGTGACCCTCCATCCTGTCCTTGGAAAAACTCATAATTCCACTCCTGACACACACAAAAAAATAAGAAAAGAAGAGAAAGAAAACAAAACATCTGCACCCATCGCTACGCATCTCTAATCAATAATATATATGAATTAGCCTCAATAATAATGGGGCTAATTCACAGTCAATACGCAGTTCTGCTAGTTCCTTTCAAAAGTCTACTCTGCTTGTACAAAGGCAGATGAAGAAGGAAAAAGACTATATGAATGCTGGAGCAGGGAGGATAAATCATGCCGGGCGGCAGCGAGTAAAGGAATGAGCCTTTTAACCAGATGACCTGGACTTAAAAAACGCTGCGTCAGCTCCAGGGCCGCCGCTGCTCATCTGAGTCGAGTATTAGCACATGCACGGAACCCAGGGATCTAAAACATACCTACGAACATTATTCTCACTAAATGTCTCTAAATCTTAATGAGCAATTAGTCCAATATAGAGTGAAATCATCTTACTCCACTGGCAGATAATTTAGCTCATTTCAAGATTTTTTTTAACTTAATTTTGTTTTAAGACAGGATAACACTGATTGAATTACTTTAAAAACAATGTCTGCCAGTGGAACTAGATAATTCACTTTTCCATTTTTACATGACACAAAGTGATGGTGTGAAGCAGCAGGCTGATTATAATGATAATAATTACCTACACATGGGCAGAAATGGCGACAAACCCCGTGTTTAACTGCAAATGGAGCGTTTCCTACTTGGTGGTGGAGGGGGGGGAACAGGCTCAGTCGTCACGGTTTCCCCTTACAGTGCAATTGTGTCTGATTCTTACAAATAGCCCACTGTTGCGCCGTGAAAGTTAAATCACTCGGGCTGATTTATCTTAGTGTCACTTACAGTTTTAGCCCCGACTTTGGATTGAATTATTTTGGACACCAGTGTGAGTAATGAGCCTCCTTTTCGTCGCAGTGCACGCTGGGACAGCGATATTTCCTCCCGTCAACACATGCAAACACGTTGAGCTGGTTAATAAAAACGTTTGTCCTCTTTACTTTACTACTGCAGCACCTGCAGCTACAGGCAGGGATAAAGAACATTCCAACAGGTAAATATCCATTATTATAACCAAATGCTTCATAAATACTCCTACTGGGCTCTATATATCTCATCTCATTTATTTAGATTCCTAATTAAATCTTCAGCTGGACAAATAGGAGCCTGATATATGCAATAAGCTGCTATTGTAGATTCATTATCCGCAGCAGCAACAGTCAGGTTAGTCGGGGAAAACTTGAATTTGTAATGGAGCCAATTAATCTCAGCAGCTACTGAATGTGGAACTGTGCTAATGAACCGCAGATTTGCATTTGATAGGTAGATATATATATTTCTTTTTTTACAAATATGACCATGTTTCAGACTTGAAACGCTGATAAATATTCAGCACACTGAGTCAGAGACAGACACCGACCCACAAACATTTACCGCGACGGGAGGAAGAAGAAGAAGAAGAGGAAGAGGACGGCTGTGTTGACTTAATGCAGCTCCATCATCGTTACTTCTTTTGTTGGGGAGCTGATGGCGGCGAGCTGCTCCTCGCCACCGCCACCGCCGCCGCACATAAATTTACATTCTATTTGCTACTTGAGAGCCGGGGAGGAAGGAGGATGTGGATTTGTGGGAAGTTGGAAGACAGCGTTGGGGTTTGCTGCCACACTGTCTCTCAGCACTTTATTAAGTGCAGTGTGTGTGTGTGTGTGTGTGGCAACTTTTAATGATGTTCTCCTTCTCTTTGGTGCATCTATGTATTTGTGTAATCTTTGGCTCTTAAAGGGCCGGCGCATCTTAATTCAATGAGAATCTCTTGAGTGTGTGGTGTAATAACCAAGTGTGTGTGTGTGTGTGTGCGTGTGTGTGTGCTCACACTAAGAGGACATCAAACCATGTTTGAGGTGTGCTGCAGATAAGGGCCAGCTCTCACGGGGCTACCAACAACTTCAAGAAGCCTTGATGGGGACGGGAGTGAAGGCTCTCTCTCAATCTGCATCCTGCACCCCCCCCCCCCCCCCCCTCTCTCTCTCTAATGCACAAATACAAGCAAATGTTAGATGAAGACTGTACAGGCTCTTCAAAGTGCACTTGTTATGCCAAGACTGCTGGGCCATTAATGAGGGCAAACTATTTTCGGATGCAGTAAGTTGGCTGTTTAAAAATTGTCTGATGTGTTCAGCTGTGCACGTACATGGTGTGTGTGTGTGTGTTTGTGTGTGTAGGTGTGAATATGCATCAGTCACTACAAAGCCCAGCGCGTCTTTCTCGCAGCTCTTTGAAGCAGCAAAGGGAGAATATTCAGAATAACCACAGAGGACGGAAAGGCGATAACTCCATGCCCAGAGAGCTCGAGCCACCTGGATGAAAACGACCCGACCGTGCCCTCCGCCGGGGCTGCGTCGGCGACCCGTGACCCCGCCGGCCGCCGCAGATAAACGGTCGATTAACGCCCCGCCGCGCGTCCGTGTGCACCGACGCGCCCGCACGTTTTCCTGCGGGGCCCGGCCGCGGCTCGCGTGTGTGATTTCCTCTGGCATCGCTGTGTCAACAAACACAGAGCCGGACAGGAAGGGGCCAGGGTGTGTGTGTGGGTGTGTTTATAGGCACAAGGCCACCGACTTAAAAGACGGTTTGACTCCTTCAGGAGAGAGAAAAGAAAAGTGACACAATGTGCAGGAAATGTTAAAACAGTTGAAGAGTAGGATAAAGGGAAATCTTGATCCTTGTAATAAACATTACTTGTTATGTAATAGGTCCTATAAATTCATTAGTAATATTAATATAAAAAAGACTAGATAAATTGTTCTTGGATTAATAAACATTTATAAGCATCGGTCTGTAATAGGCTGAAAGATTCTTTATTAAAGCTAACAAATATATACACTAATATACCTATAGTTTAAAACTAATATCACAGTTAATAACTGCATAATTAACTGTTAATACCTGCACTGTAAAGCTTAGTAAAGATATAACGAGGACATACAGCAATGGGTAACTTGGTAAACTGAATAAATGCTATTTATAAAGTTTCCTATTCATTTCTTCAATAACTATGCATTTATTTCTATTATTGACACTTGTATAGTCTCATTAAAGGAAAATAATTTTAGGCATTGTATAAAGAAGAAGGGTTTTAATATAAAGTAGTTCTAATTAAAAAGAAAAAAAAACATCTGAACAACAGGAGCGGCAAAAATGAGTGGCAGACCAAAGAAGAAGAGCGAAGGGATGCTGTGTGTGTGTGTGTGTGTGTGTGTGTGTGTGTGTGTGTGTGTGCGCGCTCTCTTACCAGCTCCCGAGGCAGGAAGATGTCGTCCTGCCGCGCCACCACCACACACACACTCTCCCCCTGCTTGGTGCTGCGCAGCATGCCCACCAGCTCCTCCTGGCTATGGCCTGTCATGTCCACTCCGTTCACCTGCACACACACACACACACACACATGCAAACACAAAAAAACACACACGCACAGGAGTAGATTAAAGAGAAGTGTATTATCCAGAGGCAGTGCTCCACTAACACGCATTAAAGTGCACGAGGAGAGGATCAGACGTGGAGGCACTTGAGGCAAATTAGCTAAAAAAAAGACTTACTACTATTATTTATTTATTACTTACTATTTATTACTATCAAACATGCAAAACTACAATGGTAATGAATAAAGTTCGCCTTGTCTCGTCTGATGAAATAACGCTGACGTAAAGTACGTAGACGCATGTGTCTGGATGTGTCTGTATGTGTGTAATGTCTCGTTCCGTCCAGCAGGAGCGCTGCAGAGTGCATATTCACCTCCAGGATGCGATCTCTGGGCTGCAGGCGGCCGTCCTTGACGGCGGCGCCGCGCGGCAGGATGTTCTTCACCAGGATGGGCCCCGGCCCGTGGACGGACGAGTCCCGGGTCACCACGGTGAAGCCCAGGCCCTCTGAGCCTGCGGGGGGGAGGGAGGCAGAGGCAGCGTCACGGGGGGGCATTAGGGACATCAATCCCCCCTGCAGACCAGACTTAATTATGAATTTTATGACTTTTTAATTTCCTCCTAATTGAATTTTCCCTCACGTCTCCCTATCCTGTCACTTCTCCCCCTTTTTCCTGTCTCATTCTTCACTCCGCCGCAGACTTTCCCTCCCAACTCCTCTCCAGTCCTGCCGGAGTTTTAGCATCTTTGCCCACATTAACTAGTGTTTAAGTGTGCGTTTTCCTCTGGGGGGGAGGGGGGAGGGGGGGGTGTCGTCGCCTGTGTGAGCTGCTGGGGAGAAGGCTTCTCTCCGAGCCGGATTAGACAGTCTCTGCCTTTAATTTCACGTGTGAGCAGGCCGAACAGCGGCTGATGAAGAGAGGTAGAGGGAGAAGACGGGAGGAAGAAAAAGAGAGAGAAAGAGAGCAGGGGGGGGGGGGGGCTGAAAGATATAATTCCCTTCTCCAGCTTCCCTCCCTGGGGAGGCAACGTGATTTCCACAAAGATTTTTCCTTGTGCATGTGAGACTGTACTTATCCTTGTGTGTATAGATTCGCAAGTGTGTGTATATATATGTGTGTGTGTGTGTGAGGCCACACACGCATGAGCCATAAACCCTCAGAGCCTACTCTCTCTCTCTCTCTTTTTCACGGTCTCACAAGCCCCAAGCCATGAGTGAAATGTGCCATGCTCTGTGCATGCGTGCATATGTGTGTGTGTGTGTGTGTGTAAGGGCTGAGCAAAGCCAGCGTGGCATACTGAAGGCGGTGAGCGATGCTATCTGGTCTCCGAGCTAAGCCTCTGCCTGCCCTACATTAGCGCACCTAAACCTCACCGCCTGTCAATCAGCGGGAGAAAGAGCCTGTTGCCAGGGGAAAAGGTGTTAGAAACCCCATAATATCCTTTCGCTCTGATCTTGCATCAGGTGAAAGGGATAGAGGGAGACGAGGGGGGGGGAGAGAGGAAAAAAATTGAACAAAAGAAGGATGGAGAGAGGAGGAGAATAAAATGGGCGGAATGAAAAGGTGCTGGGAAGAGAAGAAAAAAACTAACAATAAAACAGCGGTGAATGGAGCTTTGAGACGGAGCTCAAGAGTGTGCAGCTGAATTTATACTATCCTTTCATCTGGAAATCTTTTCGCCTTTCTGGGTTCCTGTAGCGTGTATGCGTGTGTGAGTGTGTGTGTGTAGCCCAATTACAGCCGTCCTTTCAATGCCCCGTAACACTACAGGTTGCTAGAACAGAGCCTATTCTCCGTCCTGAGAAGCTATTCCAATGCTATCAACACATCAGCGCTGCACCACCGATGTGTTCTACACAGATAAGAGCTGGAGCTGTGTCTGGCTGCCTTCCATTCCTAAAGCAACAGAGCAACCAGATTGGACGAAAGTAATATATAAAAATAATATATCTTTACTCCCCGTGTAAACCATCATCAACCTATAAATGAGCATGGATGTCCAGAAAACATGGTATCATCATATAGAGAAAGTCTATACTGTAATGTTTACCAGAATTAAAGCAGAAAAAAATGACTCTGTATCAGTCCTCCTGCTCTGAGTTTAACCATGCAGGCAGACTGGAGAAACGCAGGTGGAAACAACAGCTTTTCTAGGCGTTCCAGCTTTTCCGACAGGTGGTTGAATCAATAACTTATTGGCTTTTTACTCATGAAGGTTTTACTGCACTAACAAGCGTTGGAGGCGTCAGCCTGAGTAATCCTCACGTTACCTGGCGACTTCAGACTCTCACAGCAGCCTCTTCGAGTCAGTATTTGTGTGTGTGTGTGTGTGTCATAAGTTTGGGATCTCCAAAGAGAGGTTTTTATGCTTCTGAGTGTTGGTCGACTAGTATTACTGAGAAATAAATGTGTGATAAGCTGAACTTTCACCTTTCTTCAGGTCTATTTTTATCCTCTTGCCTCCCTTCCTGCTGGTGAGGGTGGCCAGGCCAGGGCTGGGGCCAGCAGGCCCACGGCCGGGCAGGGGGCTCTGGCTGCGGGTCCTGGTTGTTGGCGAGGCGCTGGCCGCCCTTGGTGGAGGCGTGGGGGACCCCCTCTCCAAGGAGCCGTACCCGGACCGGAGCTCGGCCGGCGGCGGGTTCGCCAGGGTCGGCTCCGGGGTCTTGGCGCGCGGGTCCGGTCGCCTCGCTTCCAGCCGGGGGGCGGGTTTGGACTCGTGCGCCGGCTGGTCGGTTTTAGCGCGGACCAACACCGGGCTCCTCCCTCGGGAAGCGGACTCCTTGGCGTCGCCGGAGAACAGCTGGCCGATCAGGCTCTTCTCGTAGCGGAGCTTGTTGGCGACAGGGACCACCTCCACGTACACCACAGAGGAGGACATGGCCTGGCGGAACACCTCCTGGGACCTGGGAGAATGTGGGGTTGATTAGGGCAAGTCTAAATCACAGAAATTAACAATTCATGCCTTTTGGGCATCAGATACAATTTGTACAGTGCCCATAGGAATCTCTTACTTCATAGTTTTTCCTGTATAATGTTACTGATATATGCGTTTCTAAAAAAAAATAGTATCATTAGAATTCGAGTTTAGGCTCAGATTCTGTTCTGTTAGGTGATAGTGCTGGGATTTCCTGAGGGTCTGTGAATGAGGAATAAAGTAAACCTGCTAACGTCTTAGTGTGTAGTTTTTGTTAAAATACTTTACATCAGCTGCATTATCAGTGAACGAAAAAGAAACGGCACAATGGAGCTTAAGATTGTATAGAAAGCGCTGAGAAGCAACCTGAGCAGGAGGTGTGATATGGAGCTTTACACTGTAAAGAAAGTGCTGCTGCAGGACAGCGCTGTAATACACAAGTCTATGGGGTTTTATATTTTAATGATTACAAATGGTGTTTTAAATAGCCATCAAAAAAGTTCTGAAAACTTTATCTAAACAGTCAGAGAGGTACATGAGCCACAGACACTCCTTGCTTTTTTATAAAAGACTAGGGCAGTGTCTGTAGGAAGTATGTAATCCTATAGGAAAGTGGAAGCTTACTGAGGATGTGGTGGACTGTTACAGCCTTAATAGGCAAATAGTACATTGTCAGAAGTCATTTAACCAAACTCATGACCACTCAAACCTGTTGGACAGATTTTGGAGCCCTAATAAATTGTAAAAACAGACCACAAAAGCATATAACATGAATAGGGAAAAAAAGGATAAAGGAGGCTTGTGCATCTTTAATGGAGCTGTATTTCCAGCACGCAGTGGCTCTTCCAGCTGGTTTGGGACAGCCTGGTCCCTATCAGATGGGAGAGGCCGTGCAGCAGGCTCCTATTGCAGCTTTAATAGACCACTTTCATCCAAACGTTCACATAACATAACACAGTGGGACGCAACTTAATGGACCCGTTCAGGTCCTCCACAGAGAAGATGCAGAAAATGAGAGAAAGGACATGAGGCTGTAGGTGTGTGTGTGTGCTGGAAATGAGAAAAAAAAAAGAATTAGAAAGAGAAAGAGAGAGACGTTCTCTCTTGTGTGGGAAAAAAAGATGTGGTGTGATAGCACAGGCGGGGAATGAGAGGGATTTGTCTTTGGCTGATAGAGGGAGACGATGATTTTACTCTCCAGCTTTTTTGGGGGCTTTTGTTTTAGTTTCTAATCACATCCCGACAGACGCAGAGAAATCCAGACGCTCGACAAACGTCTTTTATCGCGTCTTTTTGTCTCCCCGCACTTTTCGTATTGTTCGGATGCATTAGCCGCCGCGAACAATTATGCGACTTGCTGAAACACCGAAATGAAACTTTTTGTTTGGCTCCTGTTTGCTCGCTGCAGACGGGCTAGCGATTGTTGTTTTGTGGCAGATTCTGTAAGACAAACTGTCTCATTCAGCAGCGCCCTGCAGAAAAATGAATATTATCAGATACAAAAATCTTCTTACTCCAGTATTCAGAAGAATTATCTCATTGCAGTGGCAGATAATTTAGTTTATTTGAAGTGTTTTTTTTTTAAAGAAAATATTAGTCTTGTAAAAAACAGCATGAGAAGAGTTCAGTTTTTACTGGTTGTGGAAAATCAGGTGAACAAAAGTGTTTAACCAACCACACAGCAGATGTATGGATGCTACATTAACTACATAAACTAGGATTAGGCCAAAGGTCATTGACCCCCATCTTCCATTTTCCCAATTATATATTATCATGTTTTATATATTAATTTGTAATGATGAGTTTATGGTCCAAATGCACCAAGGTAGACGTGTATCAGCAATACAGTCTGCCTTCTCACACACTCACTCTACAGAAACACACACTCTGTTGTGATTGGCCTGTCAGTAGGAAGAACAGGAAGCGGCGGATACAGGGGGCGGCCTTATTTCACAGATTCACAAAAAAGCCCTAAATATTTACACGCAAGCACCTCTTAGAGACCTATAGGCCTCCTCAAATTACAGTTAGTAAAGTGAATCAGTTGAATAGGGGCCGTGTTTCTGCTGAGTTGATGTGTCGCTGTTTGTACCTGTGAAACTTCTCCTCCTTAAGGGTACTCACTGTGCAAACGTCTTGTCCTGGAGTGGCGTGTCGTTGATTAGCACGATGCACTCGTCCTGCTGGAACAGGTTCTCCCTCCTGGAGCGGCTGTCTTCCTCGATGCTTTTAATGTGGAGGCCCAGCATGCTTTGCGGCGCGAGAGTGATATGAATTCATGGGGGGGGGGGGGGGGGGGGGGAACACATATATGATTACACGAGGGCACTTGAGTTTCCTTATGCATTTTCTATGAGTCACTGAGATTGATTACAAGGGCATGTGGCAGGGAGGGTGCACGTTGGTGTGTGTGTGTGCTTACCGTCCACTTAGAGAGGAGCAGTAGGGTACAACATGGATACCCAGAGGACCCCGGTCGCCTGAAAATTCCACCGCCCTCGTTTGGCTGCTGTCGAAAAAAACAACACACACACACGCACATATTTGAAAATATATTAGAAATAAGGACGAGACAGTGCAGTGCAGAAATTGATAAAAAGGCAGATACTGGGATACACAGCTGCACACATCCTTTCGCCAGCTCTCTATGTGCAAACTCCTCGAAATTCATTTGCATTTTCCTCCAGGCTACACAGATAGGGAAACAAATTAGCTTACAGGTAGTCCTGCCAAAAACATCAGAACAGTGTGTGTGTGTGTGTGTGTGAGAGAGAGAGGCAGAGGCCGGGATGCAGGTGGCGACTTCACCCTTTATCTATCTGCTGCTCTGGCCGGTCGACACACACACACACACACACACACACACACACAAAAAAAGAACGGAGGAGATAAAAGAGGACAGAGAGAGGCGGGTGGAGATGACACAGAGGCAGCTTTTCTAATCGTGTCTGTGGAGGCCTGAACTTTAACAGCTTTTATTTTAACAGCACACAAACAAGGACAAGACTGGCTCCGAGATAAAGAGGAAGGGACCTGCATGATAAAAGATGATCACATTACACAGCACAGACGTGGATCATGTCTGTCACCGTTAAAGCAGCAGTATACTACTGCATGGGGTTACCAATAATGACACAAAAATGGGAACTTTTCCACATTCAAAATTGTGTCTTCGGAAACTGGCGAAGAAACACTCTCCAGTTGTAATTTGCACGGCGCCCATGCGGAGGTGTCCTTGATGGGACGCCGTAACCCAAATTGCTCTCCGTGCGTGTGTGGGGAAATATTCAGAGTCCCTTTGGATAGAAGTCGCTGCCAAAATTGATGCAATGATGACAACTTTTTTTTCAGATGGCTTGTAAATGTCATCTCTACAAACTTCCAAAAGTAATGTTCACCTAAATATAAAAGATGGAAAAATACATTACATTGATTAGATGGTGCTTTTGCCCAGGACAACTTAAATATGTTCAACTCTATGGAATCAAGAAAAAAAAAAATCACCAAAAAGCGCCTGTCGATCCACAGGGAACAAATAACTCAGAGTGAGTTTGAAGCTGGACCAGATGGGCAGCAGCATTCTGAACACAGTAGTTAAGGTGTGACGTGACGAACACTGATGGACACGTGTCGCTGTGAACGTTTCACAGAGATCGATCAAAAGAAGAGAACAAAAAACAGAAAAAAAAGCCTCTCTTTCTTGCATTTTCGGCTTCCATCCAGGACATTCTTTCAGCCCATTCTCAGAATGAGGCCGAAAATATGTTTTTTTTTTCCTCCTCTCTAAGGTTTGCCAGCATTGCTTCTACAAAACTACAATGCGAGGGAGAAGGAAAAAGAAAAATGAAGTGATGAGGTGTTTTTCTGGGAAATAAAAAAAAAAAAAAAAAAAAAAAAAAGAAAAGAGCAACAGCACTGAAGTTCAAGGTTTATGTGCTACGTACGAGGCCCAAGGACTCGCTGGGATCATTAGAACTAACTCCTCTGTCACTGTCACCCGGCTCTCGTTAACCTCTGCCAGGGTCACACACTGCGCTACTGTACACAAACACACACACACACACACACGCCATTTGCATTCTCGTCGCCGCATCTATCGCGTACTAGCAAACAACATCAGTCACATTTCTCTAAATTGAATTCACAGATGCATCAAATTTACATCCATTACTTACCCGCAGTTACGTCTAAATTACACATGTGCACCAGCCATGAATTTTGCACAAAAACACACACGCACGCACTTGAATTCACTTTACAGTACAGCAGACAATTAGGCCATGACAGCACACATACACACATAGGTGCAAGATGTATATCCACACGGTGGAGGTGGTGTGTGTACACACACACACACCCAGTTAACATTCACATAAAAACAAGGGGGAAAAAAAGCTGCACAAACAAGCTCATCAGAGGCAGCCGCAGCTTGTTAGAGCTCGGCGACGCTTATATGCAGAACAGCTCCGCTCACCCATTTTAGCATCCCGCTGACACAAACACAAATAAACACTGTCACTCCACCGGGGGAGGGGGTGTGGGCGGGGGTGGGGTGGGCGAGGGACAGCGGGACGGATGAAAAGAGCAACACGGAGTGAGACAGATGGAGCTCCCGCTCTTGGTTGACTTCCCCTACATCAGCGGCGGGGCCGGGGCGCCTAACGGACTCGCGGGCTGGGACTAGCTGGAGAAATAAAAAAAAAAAAAATTAAAAAAAAAAAAACGCGGCTCCCTCCACCGCCAGCCATCTGTTACCATGGCGAAGTATCTGCGCGAGCCGCGCGGCCATTGTATCACAGCGCTGTCGGGACACCGCTGTACTGTAAAACGCTGAAAAATCACCATCTGTCAGCTCCAGCCAAGTCACCTCCTGAGCAGCCAGAGAAAAGGCGATTTTCTAATCTGGAAAAGGCTACGCTCAGACGCAGGCCCCCGCGGATGGCCGGGGTTCATTTGTTGCCATGGTTACCGGCTGAGTGACAGCAGGTCATCTTTTAGCTTCTAGTTCATCTGCCCCTGAAAGTTTGTTATAGTACTACACAGCTTTTGGCTGAGGAAACTTTTTGGTCCTTTTTTTAGTATCTCCTTTCCTAGTATCTTTCACATCATTGATCCTCCTGTTTAAGTCTCTAGGTCCTGGTGAATTACTGCCTTACTACAGCATGTTTTACAGATAACCCCCTCCCCACAAACACACTCTACACACCTGATTCTAACTGATAACCCATCAAGCTGCTTGGCAAAGGACTTCATGAGGAGTCCCTGATAAGAATCAGGAGTGCTGGGGTGGCTGGATCCCCCCAGCAGGAGGGCGGCACCACTGCTCTGGATTCTAATATGAAGCGTCTCTATGACAGCATGTCATAAACTAGTTGCCCTGAGGTCAGAGTACAAGACAAACCAGGCAATAGCGAGAGTAAACACTGCTCCACCCACACACACACACACACACACACACACACACAGTCATGAGACTGTTTAATCCAGTCAGTGTGTCAAACAAAGCCTTGAGTGTTAATCCTTAGTCTCCATCACTGCATCGTAGTATGGGGCTTTAACATGTCAGAAAACACACCTACACACACACTTTTACCTGAAGTTAATGTGGCTCATGCTGGCAGGTTTGTCATCTGTGTGCAGTCGGTCCAAAGCTCCTTTCAGTACATGGTTCCTTTCCTGGGAAAAGAAAGAAAAAGAGAAAGAAAGAAGTGGTGGTCAACACGGTGGATGCAGCTGCACTGATGCATTATCACTTTTCTATTTTCACACACACACGCACACACACACGCACACACAGGAACACGGAGGCCCGTCGTCAATTAGCCAAACAATCTGACCCACCGATCGAGCCATCAATCACCTCCCCGGACGGCGAGGAGAGAGAAACGCCGCCGGACGCCGAGCTCCCCGCCGCGCCGCCGTCCTGCCTGCTCCGCTACGTACGCTGCTATCTGCCCACCCCCGCCCCCCCCTCCTCCATGCTGCCCCGTGTCAGGCAAGCCTCTTTATTTAAGTCTGCAAAAAAAAAAAAAATCAACAACCCTGGGGCTAACGAATGCAAAAAAAAAAAAAAAAGAGGAGGCGAGGAGGGAGAGAGCACTGTGATGAAAAGGAGGAACACGTCAAACTGTTGTGAGACGCTCAGACACACTGGAGGGGGCGGAGAGGGAAATTGCCCCAAATCGCCAAAGACAAGAAGGGTGCAATTAGGTCCTTCCGGCTTGTCACTTTCATTGTGTCACCAGTACTAATGGCTGGAGTGGTCCCGCCCACCAGCCCGCTACTTAGCAACCCCCCTCCCCGACCGCCGCCACCACCACCGCCGCCGCCACACCCTTCTCCCCGCGTAGACCCCCTGTCACTCACAGAGTAAATATGTGCTTTATAACGCGCTTCCTGCAAACAGTAACACCACATATCCACTCTGCAAGGAGGAAAACTGGAGAAAATATTGCATTTAGCAACACACACAAACACACACACACACACACGCTGCTTGCACAAATGCTGTGGTGACCCACTTATCTGGGCAGTGTGAGATTACCCCACAATGGAGGCTGTGTGTGTGTGTGTGCGTGGGCAGAAAGACGAGCTGGAGGCTCCCATTGTTGCTGTGCATCTTCCTGCAATGCCATTACCGCAGCAAACACACACACACACACACACACACACACAGTCGGGTATTGACATGTAACTGTAGCCGCTGGGAGCAAGCAGCAAACACGTGTACACACATCACAAACACTCGCTGTACATCCAGTTTTACACGAGTCGTACTGCGAAACTTAGCTTGTATTGCTTGTAGTGCTTCGCTACATGTACGCGTATTTATGTAAGAACGGCACATGCACAAACACACACACACACACACACCCTCTATACATAAACCTGCTTGTCTTTAATGCTTTGAAATTAAGGGATTGGGAGCAGGCTTTTGTTCCACGCCGGAGAATCTCCTCGTTCTCTGTCCCAATTCCTCAGACCTGCCTGGGAAAGCTGTCGACAGCAGAAGTAACAGCTCCGCCGCTCTGTTATTGTGTTGCAACGCTGCCATCCGTGGGGTGCAGCGTGTAGTCCAAAGGTGTGCGTGAGTGACGGCTTGCCGTGCAGCTATATGAGCGATGAGGTGTTCGCGTGTATGTGTGGTTGTTGTTGTTGTCAGGCGGAAGAGTAATGAGGTGTGTGTGTTTCTTTTGTGTGTTTCCGCTGAGCGCTGTAGTCATCTGCTACACATCAGGCGGATGAGAAACTGTGCGTGCGTGTGTGTGTGTGTGTGTACATTCACTGCAGGATCACACAGCTCCTCTGCTCTTTGACCCTGGTCATAATCCATCACACTCGACTGGCTGCCACAATCACACTTTCACCCAGGTTTCTCGTAGAAAACACACAAGTTACACACACACAGTGCAGCTCTCGAGGGGACGGACACACAGACACACACACACAAAGTGAGTGATGGTGACAGCTTTTTACATCATGACTGAGGGATCTGACTTTCTTGCATCACGCCACCTCGGGGTGTTGAAAATCAGCCAAAAGTGGGAGGAAAAAGAAATAGAAACGTAATGAGGAATAAAAGAGGTGAGAGGAAAAAACGGCCAAAACCGCAGTCGGCGGGTGACGTTAAACGTCTCATTTATTAGCGTCGGACACGGGGAGGAGGTCCAAATCGATGGGAAGGGCCGGCTGGATGTTCGCAGCTTTCATTAGCGGCTCTGATAAAAAGAGGAAGAACGATTAAGAGCCGTACATGGGAATCAAAAGCAGAGAGAAGTGGGCCAACCTTGGCCTTCACCGGAGCGGGCGGCAAAATCAATTAGAGGGGCAGGGCGCATATTTATCACTGTACCAGCCTCTAATTACACTTTATCAGCCTTTCAATACCTCCTCCAAGACAAAAAAAGGGGACTGGAGTGTGTGTGTGTGTGTGGGTGTGTGTTTAAGTGAGTGAATGTGTGGAGATAAGAGCGGGTGGTGGAGGAGGATGAGTGAGGATGAAGTGATAGTGTATTGATCTATGGAAGTCCATCAGGCCCACGACTCAATATGCCCAGGAGCTGTGACGGCCTCGGAGTTTCTCACACACACACACACACACACACACACACACACACACACACACACACACACACACTTTAAAGATTCTTTGTTCTCATCTCTGTCATACACTCTGCATGTCGTACAATCTAGAATCTGATTAGATTACTCGCAAACAAACAACTGTCACTTACAAAGTGACTCTTGCCCCTAACGCTGCGTTATTGGATGAAAACCTTCAGAGTGTTCCTGCTACTAAAGGAGCGGCATCAGAAAATCACGCATGTGTACTGCCCGGCTGTACCTGATTGGGCGACCACTTCTTCAAAATGGACCAACATGGCGAAAAAGGCATAGAGAATGAATGGGAAGTATAACGCTAAGTGTGTTCACTTCATTACTATATTAGCTAATCAGCTTTAAACATGCAGACGGGTCATTTTATTGCATGCATTTCAACCAAATCTACATTTTGTCCTGATGCTACCAATTTTAATTCATCCTAAAAGGGGGAAATAAATGAATGTATCAACGTGACACCAATCAATACAGCAGTTGTTGGAAGGAATAATTCAAGAAACCACAAATGTCACCATCATGGTAATATTACCTGATCACCAAAATCATTGGGATTCATGAACGTCTCAGTCACGTTTCATGAAAATCCATCTGATAGTAGTATCTCTGTTATAAATAGTACAGAAAAAAACAGGACGTTCATTCACCCTCTAATAAAATCGAAATGATAAAATAAATAAACAAAGTGGGTTTAAATGAGGCTGATGAGGTCTGAGGTCTGGGCTGCATCTGTCAGGCAGACAGATGTGGAGGCTTTTTTTTATTTTGGAAACAGATCTTTTAAATCATCCATAATGAGCGGGGGGGGCCGTGCCGTTTGACGGGTATGAAGCATTTCTTCTGGCCAAGAAATATGGGCTTCGTCATTTGCTGTTTACTCGCCACCTGCTGATGCCCGAGTTCTTGCTTAGTCACCGCTGTGTGGAACACAGTGGGGGCAAACATCAGGACTCCTCCTCCTCACACACGCACACACACACACACACACACAGGGACGAGAATAGGCGGCAAACAGAGTGTCCTTAATGGCAGCGTGTTTGTAAAAGCAGAGAGGACTAGAAACGCTCTCAAAGCGAAAGCCTGGGGCCCGGAGCCGGACCACGAGAGGATAAACGCTTCCCTGTCTCCGCCTTCAAAGGGAACAGCTCACACACCACAAATGGAATGGGAAATGGCATTTCCTCAGCACTCTGGCAGTTCATTTATTTACCTTTTTTTTTTTTTGCAACTCTCTCTCCCTCTCATTCATTGCATGGGTTCGGACATTTTCTTCTGCTGTGCAACTTTACAAATTGCATTGCATTACATTCATGAGAAAACATCAGCTACAACACTAAATAAGGTATTTTTATCCGTAGTTAAACTCAATGGATCAATATATATCATTAAAATCCACATAATCAATACAAGAATATTAATGCAGATTTGGTCTATAACTAAAATTGTTGGCATCTATACCCAAGGTTATGCTCACCGGGTCTGGAGACCTGTTGCCATGGTCACCAGGTGGGGGTGTGGCTGCAGCGTCGAGGGGCGGAGCCAACGCAGAGTCACTGCTGCTCCTCACCAACAGGGGCGTGTCTGACATGAGGAAAAAAAAGAGTCATTTAGTTGGTGATGATATTTGTAGTTTCTTTCTATTAAAAACTTTGCGAAGGCTCCTGAAATTTGGAAGAATGCAAATTTTGCATTGACCAACATTACAAAAGGGGTAGGTTTAAAAAAGGTCATGACAACCTGTGGACTTCAGAATGATTTCTATCATCTCAGTCCACTTCATACAGCTCTGATCTTCAATTAAACGCTGAATCCGACGCTCGCGTGTGAGCCGTGTTTGTTTTATTCCAATTCCAGTTTCAAGGGCTCAGGTTTGTTTCAAGTGGACAGACCACTGCCCCTCCTGTAGCTTCCAGCAAAAACGCCCCGAACTCCACAACCCACCCACAGCTTGTGTTGCCATATGACCAGCTGTTGCCTCCACACACACACACACACACACACACACACACACACACACACACTTACCACAGCCCTTCCCCACAGCCCAAAGGGGCTGGTAGAGGATGAGGTAACTCGGGCAGGTCTGAATCCACAATAAAAAAAACAAACTCTAAAGCATCTTTTATTATCCACCCCAGAGGGAGCAGAGGGGTATTTGTGGGTGGTGGTGGGTGGGTGGGTGGGGTGTTCTAAATTTAACATGACAGAAGAGAAAATAAAAACAGAGAGGAAAACGCTGAAAGATAGCGAAAGAGAAAGGAGCGAGGGAAGGAGCGGGGCGAGGAACGCCGGAGACGCGGAAAGGCAAGGCAAACGAAATTCGCCCCCTTTTTCCTGTAATCAATCTCTCTTTGGAGGGTCAGTGACGGGGTCCTGGTCTAACGTGGTCGGAATAGAGAGAGCAGGGGAGGAGAACACGCAGCAAAGGGGGAATTGGCAAAGGGTCACAGTGTGTTTGTGGTTGGTGATTGTAGACATATGAGAAATGGTCCCAGACACACTCAGAAATGTCCTTTACTGCCTCAAACAGCCTCCACATGTTCACTCAATTTGTCTAATAATTTGTATTAATTACTTCTAATTATTCTCGCAAGTCTCAGCCTCCCTCCGACTGTGGTTAGAGCTTTTTTTCTATTTTTCCAGTTTTCTAGAACAAAGCTGACTCCCTATCGCTGATGTGTGAGTCTTTGTATTTCAATCACACTTTTTTTTCTTTAATTGCTTTACTGGAGAGAATCAACAGAACATGTGATTTCGAGAAGCAGGCTTCATGTCAACGCGTTAAATCAAAACTACAGAGAAAATGATTTAACCCAGAAATCTGCATCAGGGAAAAATACAGCAGACAGCTCTGCAGAGTATCAATGGATCTGGCTTTTCTGCATCTGATTATCTGTTGATCTGATGTGCATCTTAAATAGGTCAAATACGATGTGCAGATACAACCCGGCGTTCTAAAACAGGCCCTTCGTTAAAAGGAACTTTAGAGGCAGCAGGAATATGTAAAAACATGCAGACAGATGCAAATATGCCCGGAGGTTGTGCCAATTGAGAAAAATACATGTTTTAATTGGAGCAAATACTTCTGTGCTTTAACTCAAAAAATTAACAAAGAGTTAGGGAGAAAAAAAAACATCTGGAGTTAAATAAGAGATTTAATATAATGATGTAGAGCAAAATTTGTGCAAAAAAAAATGCTAAATTCACTTTGCACACAGCCTGATCATAATTAGCATTGATCATGAGCAGCACAGTGTCATCAGCATATAACAATATAACATTTTAAAAATAACATGGGTTATAGGTGCTGTCATGTTGAAGGTGAGATTTATTTATTTTTTTTCATTATAAGAATGTGAAACTATATTGAGATTATTGGTCAACCACCACACACGAGATGGAATGTTGAAAAAGTACACCTCACTTTCTACGTGGTCAAGTTTACAAGTTTAGTAAAGGCCATGTAGAGAAAGCAGTAAAAACTTAATGGAGGGTTCTGACTGGTCCCATCTGTCTGGTACATTCATGGGAAGCGAGCACAGATAAAATTAGACACTAACACACACACACACACACACGCACACACACTGAGGGAAAGCAAGTGTATATCAGGTTTTCAAAAGGTAACGGCTACCACTCAAACAAAATGTGTTTTTTCGACAGGTATGCTTAACAAATACTAAACAAGTGAGAGACCCACCGAGTGTGTGGGGGGAAAAAAAATTGTCACTTCCTTTTACTCGGTGATGAAGTGCAAAACATTAAATCAAGCGGCGAGGACGGCAGCAGGTACATTAAGCAGCAAAACGCCTCGACTAAATAACAGCATGTTTAAAAAATGGGCCCTGGATTTTGCAGATGCTGAAGGATTAACTGATTAAAGTGGCTGTAATGGATTTTTTAAAAGCTCCACAAACACGCTGTATCAATAAGGAACCTCCGTCCTGACACCACACGCACACGTCTACTCAATGATGCGACTTTGTGGAGTGACCAAGGCCGCTCCATGGTCACAGTCAGGGTCCATTACCCGGCGCCGGGCCCCATAAATCCTCCTCCATTTATCCATCGCAGCCCGATCTGCCTCCATCAATCCTCCCACCACTTAGAGCCGCGCCCCCGGCCCTGTGAAGGAACCTCGGGGTCGCCGGCTCTGACCTCTGACCCGCGGCGACCTCCCGGGGGTCAAGTGGTCCCGCCGGGGGTCGCAGATATCGATGATAGTGGCAGTTTTACCGCTCTCGGGTCAGCCGCCGTTTGGACGATCATAAACAAGATCGCGTTGGAGGAATCGCTAATCAAAGGTGACTGCTGGCTGGTCAGAAATGGACTTGAGCTGCGAGACCTGAACAATCCCTATTATTTATAACTAAATTATTAATAAAAATATGTCAATAATATTGGCCTTGACATGTTTTTACTACTTAAAATGGTATAAATAATAGTTCTCTTGTGAGACAATGATGCTCTGTGAGCAAAAGGGACTGGTCATGTGACCTCAAAAATTGTCCTTAAAATAAAAGCCCCCTTTTAAAAACTATGAAAACATTGATTTTATATCACAGCTTTTAAGAAGAATTCAGATAAAATAAGATAGAAAATAACTATAGAGGGTTAAAGTTCCTCTTTTTAAAGAACCAGTGATGGAATCGTCTTCTCAACATGTTGGGATCACTGAAAACTAAATATTACATATCTGGAGTGAAGTAATGATTTACGTCCAACGATTGGGTGCTTTTTGTCAAACTATTTCTGCTCTAAAATTCAATTAAATGATGAATATACTGAGAGAAAAAGGCAGAAGCATGACATCTGTCGCCCGCAGGAACACAAATTCCTGCACTCCGCTCGCGATGTGAACTGAATATTTTTAGATATATTTTAAGATCACAGACATTCCCTGACTTCAGCATGCAGCCTGCTGCCAAAAAGGGGTGGAAGCACCAAAGCGTTGGATGTATTTTAGTTCTGCTACTGTAATTTAACAGAACTCTGCACAGCAAAAAAAAAAAAAAAAGCCACAAACTACTGTACACGCTGCAACTTTAAATAGACCCCACCCACCAAACTCCTCTCTGCAACCACTTAGAGGCCAGCAAAACAAACGCTCACACTCCGAAAACACCCCCCCCCCCCAGTTGTGTTCGTCCCTTATCTTCCCGTCAGGATTTGTGTAATTGGAGAGACCCTGAAAAGCCTTGTGAACTTTGTGTTTATCTGCCATGCGACTCTCCATCTGCAGCTCTGTGACTAACAAGGCCGCTTCTGCGAATTCTGGGAACGCACACGGGGTTTATTTTAAGAATTTCCTCTTGTTTTCACTTCTGAGAAAGTTGTGTAAAAAAAGAAAAGGAAAAAAAAAAAACGGCGGCGCTAGTTCAGTGCCAGGGCAGGATGAAAACGAGGATGCATCATGTTTCTGTCAGGCTTGCATAGTTTGTGACTTTCTGTGTGTGTGTGTGTGTGTGTGTGTGTGTGTGTGTAAGTAAACACATGAATCATTGGTTGTGCACTTGGTTGACTTTGAGTTTGCATGTGGAAGCAGTCGAGTGCACTATTATAACTAACACTGACAATAGTTGTGCGTGCATATGTGAGTGTGTGTGTGTGTGTGTGTGTGTGCGTGTGTGTGTGCCCGCCCACAGACCTGGGTGGCCTTGTTTCTCTGGCAATCGATAGTAAAGCTGTGCTCAGGCTGCTCATGGGATGATGCGATAAGGTCTCTCTTCCTAGAAGTGTGTGTGTGTGTGTGCGTGCGTGCATGTGTGTGTCCGTGTAGCAGCAGATCAATGCTGGTTTAATCATCCCACCGGGGCAGTGTGAAGTCCAATCACCCTGTTCAAACAGCCGGACCAACCTGACACGCAAACACTTTGATGCCTGACTGATCGCTGAATGACTCCTTGTCCCGTCCACCTCGGCCCACGCGGCGTTACAGGCAAACTTTAACGGGATAATTGGGAATAATCGGATTATGCTAATAGTGCAATTCAAGCATTTAGAGCTTGCGGTGACCTCAGTTAGCATAAATATGATGAAAGATGTGTTGCAGCCGATGTGACATGTCGCATTATGTCTCCGGCGTGTATGAAGTTTTACACATGCCACATTTATCAGGTTAATCAAGTTGTGTTTGCGGAGTGTTTTCACTCTGATAACCCGGTTGAAGGGTTTAATGAAGTATATGACAGATGTGCTACGTTTTCTTTTTTTCTTTACACCTATTGTTTTCCTGGAGCAGCCTGCAACCTGGCGAGGTGTTGATGAGCCCGCGCTCGCTGTCAGATAGACGTCAGCGCCCTGTTTCCCACTGAAAAGCACTTCTCTTAACACCTTGACTTCCTGGATCAGATGACACTGACTACAATCTAAACTAGTCATTATATTTATTCATTTTGCAAGTATGAAATCTCCGATTCCTGCTCAAATGTACATATTTATTTCAGGATAAAAGCCCGGGTCGGTCACCTTGGGCTTAGAAAACATTTTCTGACATTATATATTTTTTTAAATTCACCATCAGGGCGACCCATCGATAATTCAAGCTCATGAATAAAAATGGAGGACAGTGGCGGGCAAAGCCGCTCTGATTGGGTAATCACGACACCACAAACTCCATTTGGGAGCTGCGTCGTGAAATTCCAAAACGTATTAGACTGTGGGACAGGAATTCATCATTTATGTACAGGATGACCTGTCATTGTCCATCCTTTACCATGACTCATCATCTGAACACGGTTAACATGCTACATGCATGAATGAAAAATGTATTTTCAAAACGTCATAATCTTTAAATCTTGTGCGTTTCACATCTCAATGCCGGGTCAGGCCATCAGTTTGTCGCAGTGCCCTTAAATAATAAAAGCGTTTTTTCCCCAAATGATCTATATTCAAGATATGATGTAACAGCTGGTTAACAACCAGTCGTTTTACAGCACAAGACAGAGCAAACACACACACACACACACACTCTCCTCCGAGACCGATGGCGTTGGCTTGTTTAACTTGCGTGCTGGGGTTCTTTTGTCATTATGTGTGTGTGTGTGTGTGTGTGTCCGAATAACAAAAGCAGCCTTATTGCATCAGTCTGGCTCTATATGAGGGGCGTCACGGGGTCACATCCTAACTAAGTTAGTCAGGGTTCAACAGGGCTGGAGAGCAGGATGCGGAGACTAGTGGGTGTGGGGGTGTGGGTGGGGGTGGGGGGGGCACCCACTCCTACTGGGTTAAAGACAGGGTGGAGCGGGAGTGGTACGGGGTGGGGGGATTGAATTAGTGTGTTCACGCTCAGCTGGACCCGGAGCATGCTAACAGGCTACAGTGCTAATCTGGTTAGAGGTGGAAGCCATGCAGGGACTGGATGGGGGGGGGGGTCAGGGTTTAGGGTGCCGGGTGGTGAGCTGGGTGGCAGGTGGTTGAAGCTGAATATTAGAGTAGGAAAAATATGACTGCTGAAGAGAGGAGAGGAGGCGGACAATAGATTGAAATGTAGCTTTGGCCGTCTTTCACTGAAACGCGTGACACGTACAGACAGATGATCACACACAGGGAGACGGAGCAGATGCCGTCTCTGCAGCTTCTGACTGACTGTCTGACAATCATGTTATGTGGTGTAATCCTAAAAACTTGGTATCATAGTTGAATAGATAGTTTGAGCCATTGCTTGCCACAGACCCGAAAAGACAGAATATGTACACGTTCTCATTCATTCCTCCAGCGAACTCGCATCAAGCTAATGATATAGCCAACCTTAAGCGACTCGTCAACCGTGTTTCTCCCCGATCCCCAAAGAAAATGTTGTGACAGAAGTGTGGCGCGTGTTTGAGCGCGATAATGAGACTCAATACTCC